>JAMWET010005132.1:452500-485101 GCA_024036415.1 Prochilodus magdalenae
GCGATGGCGGACGCCAAGATGCTACTCAAGCTACTCTACACTTTGTTCATTATGACTGCACATTATAACTGTTTCGTATTTGCGTAGTTAGGAATCATTTGCAAGTTTCTGGAAGCACAAAACTTTTCAGATCAAGGTGCATGATGCAAGTGATCATTTCGAGTGGGATTTTATAAATGAGTCATGATAGTTAAATTACATGATGTACAAAAGCTGCTGTTCTTCCACAAAACCTATATTTGTGATCCTTAATCACCTTGCAAAAAAAACAGCTCTGAACAGAATAGAAATGTGTCTTTTATATAGAATCAGAGTGCTTGCACAACATATATATAAATAAAATGTAATAAAAAATATACATCTGTTACATATTTCCACTCAAATATTTGGACTCACTAATGTCATTCATATAAAACCAGTTTGTTTGAAGGTACACATATAACATTCACTAAAACACATATTATTTTATGATTTCCTTACAAGTCTTATACAGTTTATAGGACTCAAATGAAGGGACTTTGGAGGGTAAACAGGGCTGTAAATAATTTTAGAAATCTGTACTGCATTGAGATTCAATAAAGAAACTTACATTCACAAAGTGTCATATTTTTCAAACAATAATAACTAAATCTTGATAATCAATCAGTCATTTTTAATACTTTGTAGCTTATTGTTTCTGACAATAAGACACCGATAACTTACATCATGTAGTGTTTGTGTTAGTGGTGTCAAAGTAAATACAGTTATAACACATGACCATGTTAAATTATGAACAATAAATTTTTTCACAGTACTACTAAAGCGCAGCTGTATGCACGCTGGCTGTTGCTATGAACCCAAGAGTTGTATAAACAAGAGCGAGATGCTACAAACTTTGAGTCGTTGGCTGTAATTATGATATATGTCATGTACAGTATATGAACTCAATCTTTGAAACATGCAGCCACTGTGGCTCTTACTGGTATTAAAACTAGAAATCTATATTTACTCTGAGGAAATCACTTGATTTTCATATTCAGTAAGCGTAAACCCATATTCATTCACATGAAGATAATAATGTTCTACTGAAAGCAATAAACATTTTGATAAAGGGAAAAGAAAGGGAAAAAGAAACACTGGTCAGCTTTAATAGGTGTGCAGTTAGCACCCAGGGAGAGTACGGCAAAAGCAATGACTGCCTCTTCAGTCTTCATTTGATGCCAGATGATATACCATCCATATACCACTCTATATATTGTCATAAATAAGTCATATTGTAGGTGATATCATGCACAGTCCAATAAGCACTAGCTAAAGGGGCTATAAAGAGCACTTCTGCAGAGCACAATGTTTAAAACACTAACAAAATGGATACTATTGTACAGTATAGCAGAAACAGATATGTGTACTTTTGGACATTAGGACTTTAGGACTTTATCACTTTGTAATCGTAACTGCAGTATTGTGTTTCTACCACAGCTTATTCAGTTAGCTAATTCATTATCTGAAGATGTCGATGAAGTTGATAATGCCTTATTTCAAGTTTCATCATCCATTAAGGGTTGATTTTCTTTGGCACAGGCCGCAGATGTGCTGTTAGCGTTAGCTGCAGCTGCAGTGGGGGACTGGGCTGTGTGGTACACACCTTCAGTTTGTTTAATATTTTGTTTGAGCTCAGGTTAGATGGCCACTGCCAGCCTGGAATTTCAGATTACAGATTGAGAAAGGAATCGGTACTATAGTGCCATCATAAGTTGGTTGGTACCTGTAACAGTGCTGAAGTCAGTACACAACACTAATAATAATACATATTACTGATGATGAGCTAAATATGATTACAATTGGTTAAATAATCACTATCACGAGTTTTCTTTATTCTTCCAACAAGCAAAATGGACTTATACATCACATTTGTATAACTAGTACAACAACTTTGTCTATAATGCTACATTTTTACTGAACAATCCTGATGACTAAGTGGCCCCTTATAAAACGCCCATCTAAAACACCTCAGCCCCCGCCCTTGCTAAAGCCTGTGGATGCAACTAATCAAACCAAACTGAAAAAAGAAATTGTTTTATGACAAAATAACACAGGCCAGTCCTTAACTGCGTCACATTAATGGCTCATCAATACGCTTTAAATATATATGCAACACATATCTCAATCGTAATATGCAGCAATACAAACATAATATGCCATGTTTTGTTGTTTACAGACAGAAATGAACTGTGTAGATAAACATCCAGGAAGTCAAATAAATTATACTGAGGTAATGACACTTCAATCAAATTAGCTCAACATGGCCTTTCATCTGAATCACCCAACCCTGTGCAGAACTGACAGAGCAGGTTACCGTCCTGTTAAAAAGTAGCAGACCCACATCCACACACCAAGTGAGAAATAACACAGCATCTCAGCGTCCCTTCCCTCATTAGTGCTGACCACAAAGAAACTAACCTCTGAGCCTCTATTTTCTGCACTGATTAAACCCCAGTCAACCTGCCCCCAAGTCGGAGAGGGCCAGAGGGGGAGGGGGATATCAATAATTCAGACATTGATCTTTTATCCCCCATTGCCTTCCTGAGTTCCACCATGAAAGCAAGTCGTGCCAGACTAGATTGCACTAATTCAGCCTGAAGGCATTGTTTCTGCATGGTGGATGTGAAGCCTTACAGCAGAACACATTTACAGACTGCATATTCTGGTCAGCATCGTATCAAAACCTTGTAATTCCATTATTTAGGGTATTATTTTCTTACAGCATTTCAACACATGCTGTAAGCTTCCCATTCCGTTGTGTTAAAACCAAATGATTAAAAGACTCATGGAAACAATCCACCATTACACTATAATATAAAGTCATCATTGGCTTCCATTGCAAATTGAAAAGGAACATTTTATTTATAACCATAGCATGAAAAAATACTGCATATCTGCTTATTACTGGATTCCAGTTCTGTTTATCAGTTAATTGCACCATGCAGGCCAGGCACACTTTGCCATTAATTCCATTCCACATTGCTTTTTTTCTTTATGAGACTGCTGCAATAAATCACAATTGAATCCACAATCAAGTTTATGGGCTGAGTCACTGAGGCTGTGACCAAGAAAATAAACCTAGCTGTAGTTCATTTGGTTCCAGATACACTGGATGTTGTACTGTCTATAACACTGTCTTACACAGAAACCGAGGTGCAAGCTGAAGCACAATGATGAAAGGTTTCCTACTAATGATAATGCTAGCTCATTTTTATGGCTCTTCGAGGAGCAGTTCATCGACTCTGAGCTCCGAGGTGCAAGAGACACAACAATAACATTCTCTCAGGAACACGCCCACCTCAGTGAAGCACCTACACAGCAGCGTACACGCTCACAAAATGAAATAAAAACATCTTGACACTGACTGAAACACACTGACTTTCCGAATAAAGTACGCTTTGAGGGATGTATACGATACACACAAAGAGAAGCAAACCCAGCCCATGTTCAGCCACCTCCCTCAGGAACAAAGGTGCTTACAGCAATCTGCACTACTATGAGAGAGCTAGAGCCTGCTGAACAAATGGAAACAGATAGATAGATAGATAGATAGATAGATAGATAGATAGATAGATAGATAGATAGATAGATAGATAGATAGATGTAGCGCAATACAGAAATACAAAAAGGTCATACAAATTACTCAATTAATATGAAGAGAAAGAAGAAGTGGGAGAACTCTCAGGAGCATATGTAGCAATAAACACAGAACAACATGATCAGCGCTTCTACACAGACACCAACACTCATCATTGCCAACACACAGCATCTCCATTCTCAGAACAGTCCTGATTAAGGCAAACCCACTGGTAATAACAGCATCTGTGCCCATACAATTACAGCTCTTACACACACACACATTCGTTTGTTTCTGTGAATTGTGGGGACATTACATAGACTTCCATTCAATTACTGGACTTACCCAAACCATAGCTAACAATTACTAACACTAGCCTAACCCTAACCTCATCCTAACCTTAACTCCAGGTTAACATTCTTGGTCCCCACAACGTGAGTATATGGAAAGGCTTTGGTCCCCACAAGGTGGCGTAAACCTGACCCACAGACACACAAATACACACCACCTGCCTTTAAAGCCAACCTCAGGAGAGAGCATCAGGCGCTGCTGTGCAATCCTCCAACACAGCCAAACCAATTCACCAGCTTCTTATCCGAACTTTCCATTCCACCTTAAATGCCGCTGTTACGTTCCGTCGCTCGTACAGGTACTTGACCACACCTGCTGGGCCATTTAAAGTGGAACGGGAAATTCGAACACAAACATAAAACTGAAACTCAGTGTCAACGAGTTCACTCGGACACTAACCATTAGTGTAATTTACCGAGCTATCGAACATCTATGCTAGCAGCTCCAGTATTAAGTATTTAGGAAGAATTCATCAACTTCAGACCGAATCTCTTTAATGAGTCTGTTATAGGTGTATATTACAGGAAAGCATTATCAATCGATACCAGAGTAGGTAGACCAAATCAGCCAAATCCGTTGACTCTGTGTAGAAGAAGCGTCCAGCGGTTGTTTACCTTTTTGGGTCTCCTCTTTCTCCCTCCGAGTCCATTAAGTCTGTCCGTAGCCTCCATCCTCAGATGGGACTGGGTGTCTTCATTCATTTTTTTCTTCCCCCAAAAAACTCTATCGCTTTTTCCTTGATTTGTCTGTTAACTCAGTAAGTCATTGACGCTAACCATCCAATGGAGCCCCTTCCACTCCCTCCACTCCGCTAGACTCTACTGATGCTGCTGGCGCTGAGAGGCGCGCCAAGAGCTGGAGAAAGAAGGGGGAGTGGTGGAGGAGAGAGAGAGAGGGAGAGAGAGAGGGAGCAAATGAGCATGCAGGCGGGGAGGGGACGAGCACAATGGTGTTGCCATGGCAGCAGCTGCCACCAGTGTTTATCTGGAAGAGGAACTGAGGCAGATACACACCAGTTCAGATCAGCTCAGCTCCACCATGCTGCGTGAGGGTGTGTGTGTGTGTCTTTCTGTTGTACATCTATTTCTTTCCAGCTACTATAAAGCCATAGGCAGCAAAAAGCGCTCGCAGCTCAGAGGAGCATCAGTCCTGAGGAGAGCCCTACTGTATTCATCAGTGTGCTCATACAGGAGAGAACAGAGGGAGCTGTGTCAGGAGGAGTTCCTCACAGACCTCATGAAATACACTATAGTGATCCATGTGATTCAGTGTGTGATATGTATGTGTGATCATTGAATTCAGGTGTTCCAATCACTTCCATGGCCACAGGTGCATAAAACCAAGCATCTAGGCATGTAGACTGCTCTTACAGACATTAGTGAAATAATGGGTTACTGTCAGGAGCTCCGTGAATTCCAGTGTGGTACTGTGATAGGATGCCACCTGTGCAGTCCAGTCGTGAAATATCTTTTCTACAAAATATTCCACAGTCAACTGTTACTGGGATAATAACAAAGTGGAAGCGATTGGGAGCAACAGCATCTCAGCCAGGAGCGGAGTCAGCGAATTCTGGGGAGCGTAGTGTGCATAGTCGCCAACTTTCTGCAGAGTCAATCCCTACAGACCTACAAACTTCATGTGGCACACATAAAGCTGTGGAGATGTATTCTCTGGAGTTACGAATCACGATCCTCCGTCTGGCAATCCGATGGACCAGTCCAGGTCTGGCAGTTGCCAGGAGAACAGTACTTGTCTGACTGCATTGTGCCAAGTGTAAAGTTTGGTGGAGGGAGATTATGGTGTGGGGTTGTGTTTCAGGTGTTGGGCTCGGCCCTTTAGTTCCAGTGAAAGGAATTCTTAATGCTTCAGCAGACCATGGACAACTTCATACACCCAACTTCGTGGAAACAGTTTGGGGATGGCCCCTTCCTGTTCCAACATGGCTGCACATCAGTGCACAAAGCAAGGTCCATAAAGACATGGGTGAGCTAGTTTGGTGTGGAAGAACTGGACTGGCCTGCACAGAGTCCTAACCTTGACCTGATAGAACACCTTTAGGATGTATTAGAGCATAGACTGCAAGCCAGGCCTTCTTATCCAACATCAGTGTCTGACTATATATAATTGCAGTTTCTGCTTTCCTATTTTTAGATCGTGCATAATATGATAAGCAGCCATATTGTGTGAAAATGTCGTCATGATTAGACCAATAGAATTTCTCCAAAATCTGCTTCAAATTAAATACCTTTAAATTAACATATTATAAAAAACTTCATTTCTGCATTAAGTGACTGAGATGAAGTGTTTTAATGTAGAATGTGCCAATCTACAGAATCTTGCTGATTCAGTATTGGTCACAGTGAACCTTCAAAGCTACCTCATGGAAAGCTGTTCTCTGATTACCAGTATGCTGTTTAATGACGGAATTAACTGAAGTGACAATGACATTAATTAACGTCCTGAGATAAGGTTTTGGACTAAATAAAAATTTTAAAGATCCATTAATATTATGTTATGTTCTATTTTGAAAGATTTTCCATATTTGTATCACCATTAGTATTACATATAAAAGTTCAGAAGACACAGGTGACTGGTATTTATTAATTGTTACCCATTTCTGGAACACTATGAAAAAATCTAATTCAGTTTCACTGCAATTTCAGTCTTAGTGCATGGATTATAACCAATACTGAAATATAAATAAATTATTAGGAAACAATCCCAAAAGTCATCTCTCTCATCTCTCTCTCTCTCTTTCTCTCTCTCTCTCTCTCTCTCTCTCTCTCTCTCTCTCTCTCTCTCTCTCTCTCTGTACATCATCATTTTTATAAGTCAGTGTTCCAGAGGGTGATTCCTATTGTACTTTATTGCTCCCTCTGAAATTTCTCGGGCTCCACCTCATCCCATTTCTCCTCCAGTGAAAGATCAGACTGTGTGGTGACCTCTGACCCTGCTCCCAGCTCTATTCAAACTCGCGGACGCGCACACAGCACGTTGCCTGAATGGTCTGAGGTCACTCCTGACAAACACTAGAGAAGATTCATGTCTCAATTAGGGGAAAGTCTTCATGAATCCTTAGACTGTAAGAATGCTATGTGGCCTCCACTTGTCATTCTCATAACTACATAAAAAATATTCATTTCATACCAGCTCCTGAATAATAAGTACTGCACCTAGTATCTGAATACTGAGCCTTGGGTTCAAAGGGTTAAATTCTGGCAACTGTGATTTAAGGATAAAATGAAAGACACATTCTGTGCTTGTGCTAATCAGAGCAGAATTGAAGTGACCTCAGGGAGGTGGAGGATCTTCACACTGTAAATATTTCATTGTGGCAAATTGTACTCCAATGAGCCTGTAAGATCTGGCCTGCCATTCTGCAATGGTACAACCGTCCATTCCGAGTGGAGTTCAAGCCATTAGGACGTAAACAGATTGGGGTTTCTCTGTTTGGACAAATTTTGCATACTATGAACCAATTAACAAGCAGTCTTGCCCCCATACCCAACAACATATAGAAGCTCATGTCCTATTATATCACGGCATACCTAAATCACACCTGTCTTAAATATGTAACCATGTAGAGTTATTTGGTTTTCTAATATGGACTTGTCACAAGTTGATTGTACGTCATTAAATGCAATTTCAGTCATTTCTTGTGACTGGTTTGCAAAACAAAGTATAAACAGATGGCTTTATCTAATGTGTAGAGTTAAGTTGTCCGTATTCATTTATTTGTTAATACGTTACATACATATTTGTTTTAGAAACATACGACATTAAAAAGACATTTCCTCACAAGGCTGAGTGCTGAGCTCTGCTTTGTGGCTCACAGTTTCAGTGTGCTGGAGGTGCAAATCTGAGTAAATAACATTGGACCACGCCCACAGCCAGCTTTGTTTTGGTTACAGTAGCTGGTTAGCTCTTGCAGTAATTAATAACATGAGGTCTGTTGCGTTTGGTTGTGGAAAAGCTCCAGAGCGCAAGTCACTTTCAACACATTTTCACAGAGAGATTAAAGTAAATTGTAACTAGCATGTGGTGATACTGATATTGAGGTAAAGCCAAAGAAATCACTGAGGTCACTTTTTAGCAGGGAGCACCAGGACGTCCATCTAAAACCGAGACTTCTACCTACAGATTGATGTTGTATCCTCAAGCCTTAAGCACTTTTAGTTAGGGATGTCCAGGTTGATTTGTGTTAAAGCAGGTGAAGGTTGTGTCTTAGTTGTGCACTGCACACTTATACTGCACAGTATATGGTATGTATTAATCTTAACAGTGTGAGTTCGGCTATGAGTAAGGCCTAAAATATTAGCATACTGCATCATTTATTACTAACAGGAACGGATGATGCTTATGTCATACCGAGCTAGACTCTGAAGGCTGCTCAGGAATCTGCTCAGGTAAATAATGCTTTTGTAATTTTAGTTTATTTTTTTAGAAATGGCAAACAAAGTAAATGCATTATTTACCAGGATACATTTATTTTCACAGGCTGTTGGACAGATTTGAGTTGAACTCACATTTATACACCATTTCTGGTCCCAGCATAATCGCAGCTGCTGTTCGCCATTTTACATCAAATTTTCCAAAACGTGAGAAGCCCCTCCCTTTTCTTTTCCTATTGCATTGTGGGACATTTCTACCATACTCAAATCCTAATCTACAGTCTTTAGTCAGTGTTATGTGTTACTGGAAAACCAAAACCATACAGCATGGAGATCTGCACTCTGAAACAGCTATCAGACTTTTCACTCTTACCTGCAGGCTGGGACATGTGACAGATGTTTCAAAGGAGGTGACAGTTGTCACGGTGTGTGTTTGTGTGTGTTGCACTAGAGACCATCTGAAAGTGCTGTTCCCTGTTAATTTGATTGGGTTTAAAGGGAAGCCCAGACAGATGGGAAGGTGGAGGAACTGTGTGTGCATGTGTGAGACTTTGGTGAGAAAGAGAAACAGGTCACATGTAAAACATTATCAATCATCAACATTTCATAAAGACTAACTGCACTCTATTCCCAATTACATGCTCGTAAATGCAACTCTAAATAAACTACCCGAGTATAATGAGAATGTACAATGAAGCTTAATTAAGCAGTGTTGAGTCTACTCCACATAATCAAGCACTGCGGTACTCCCCTGAGGACATAGAAGCCCCAAGCCACACGCATTGTTCCCCTGCCTACAATGGAGTTCATTAAAGCAATATGGCTGATAAACCGCCGCGTTTAGATTCTGATTTGTCGTAGAAGCCATTTAGGAGTTTAGGTGCTGTTTAGGATTACTGATTACACATGGATGAGTAGTCTGATGTAAATGAAAGACCACAGAGTTTACTCAGTGAATTCTCTAGCATTGAATACAATGTATAACATGTGTAGTACAGTTACAGAGGTGTGTCTGAGATGTCGAAGTCAAAGCACAACCGATAATGAATTTTCATTTTATAACATTTGCCCACTTTTACCTTTGTGACCCAGACACAAGAAAGATTCAATAAATATGACATGCCACTATGCCATACTTTTCACATATTACACCATAGCAACATTTCAAATCTGATGATTACTGCTGTGATTATAATGTTTCTGCTGGCAACAGTTCTTTTAGGCCTTACTAATCAGGGAGTTGCTCCTCATTAAACAAGCAAATAGGGAGGTGTATCCTGAGCCATGGAAAAGATGTTACTGTGTTTGCTGTATCAAGCAAAGAAAACAACTAATGAGAAGCTTAAATGTCTGAAATTGGGTACTGTGCAATGGATTATTAAACCCTGAAAGGATCATGATGAACTGTCAGCTTTGCAAAAGAAATGACTTCATGAAATCAAAAGGTAAAAAAAATCAACAGTAAAACTTGTGGCTACGCATAGTAGGTTTTCTGTTGCATATTACTGTTGTCCAAAGAAAAACATAGTATCTCCAAACTGATACCTATACAGAAGAGGACAAAAATGCCCTTAACTTTTATGTAAGTTCAAGTAAAAAGATTTTAAAACATTGTTATCATTCTGACATCATCATGACATCTTCATGCAATGTAAAGAACTACTGGACAGTGACAATATTGAAATACGAATGAGATTTTAATTAAAATTTAGATTAAAATAAATTTCAAAAAATTTCATTTATATGCAACAATGAATGATTCAGGCACTTTATTTATATACCCCCTTTCAGTGCAGCTCTAACTGCCACACTAAACTTTATATATAAGAGCTTGTGTTGCTCATCTGAGTCTGTTCTACTACACCTTCCCCGCAATTGACTGTTATTGGCTATAATGCCAGTGTGAGTGCATACACTGGCATTAATATCATGCACTCCAACGCAGAGCAAGAGTGGCATGATGTAATGCATTTATATATCAGCTTTCAAGTTTATAAAAGCTCAAGAGGTGAAGAAGAAAAACAATACCAGCATGTGCGATCAAAGCTCCAGTCACCCGGCACAACACAGTTTAAGTTTTTATCACTTAAAATACCAACTTCAATTTATCTAATTTCCAATCAAAATGGCCATTAAGCTCAGCTTTTTCCCAAGGAGATATTAATGAGGAGATGAGATATCAGATAAGAAATTGGAAAGTGAAAAACAGGAGTTTCCAAAATGGGCCTCCTAACAACCATGTGTAATGTGGACAGAGGCAAGAATGCAGGATGCAGCTGCAAGCCTAGAGTTTTATTGTGATCCAAGAAAAAAGGCCCACAAAAGTATCAAAACAAAGAAGAAACACAGGATAATAAAGACACCAGAAATAAAAGACACTAAATATTTGCTGGGCATAAAACAAACAAAGATAAATAAAGACATAAAAACAGGCAGGACAACAAAAAAAAACTGAGCAAAGGCAAGCAAACAACCAGGGGTATAAAGTCACATAGAATAAACAAGACACACCTGGGGCTAAAGAGAGAACAGGAGGCACAGGGGCAGGGCAAGGCACAGGGGCAGAGCAAGCAAAAGAGGGGAGCTGGAAGCTGGAGCACCCGGAGGAAACCCACACAGACACAGAGAACATGCAGACTCTTTACAGAATGGACTTAAGATGGCCCAGATGGGAATCGAAGGAGGAAAGGAAGAAAGACTTTTTTTTTTTTAACTCTTAATATACTGTAGAAAGTATTTAAGCAGATTGAGAGAGAGCTTTATGGAGATTTGGGTCCTGTTTTTCCGGGTTTTAAGGAGTGGTGAGAGATATCAATATCTTTTGATTGGACTGACTTGACTTGGCACTACAGTGACTCTCTATCGCCTCTTGAGGTACAGAGTGGCATTATAAGACATGTCCTCCTGTAGAGTATCAACCTGAGCCTCACCACAAGCATTTCAATGCATAGATGTCCTGACATGTTGTGCATATGACAAATAAACCTGAAACTTGAAACCTGACAGTACTATCTGGTTAGCATGCTAACCTCACTATAATAACGTAAATAAACAGAACTTGTGAGCTAGAATTTGAATACAAGTGTATACAGGTCACATCCTGTACTGATATAGCTGTACCCGCCCTGCAGGGTGCATTAAGCTATTCAAACAAGAATGCACAGGAGGAGTGGTGGTGGTCAGTGACACCGAGAAAAAGAGAGAGGGCAGGGTGAGGGTCACAGACAGGAGATAGACACAATAGCTGTTGTCTAGGAAACCGTCGATAGGACTCTCTTCATGTCGAAATGACTTAAATCCCTCCCTTGACTGCCCCTCCACTCTACACACACACACTTGACTCAGAGCCTGTGTGATCGCGTTTGATCGGTCAAGGCCGACACTAACGGTCGATCAGCGACTGCCTAGAGCAGACTCACCACATTAAAGCAGCTACTCCTCACTTTGTGTTCTTAAATCAAGTGTAATCCGACAGAGTTCAGCGCTATTCCTCCCCCACAACGAAATATGGTGGAAATGATATTTCTTTATAGCACTTGGAATGCCTTGCTGGACTAGAAGCAAGCATATAAGTAATATCTGCAAGAAAGTCATATGATCTAAGCCCTAGAATTTGCATAAAAACTATTCCTCTTTTTAAGTGACGAGGTTATAAAATATTCATGAGCCCATAAGCTATGTTTTTCATGTATGTCCACTTATGAAGTTTGTGTGGGGTTATGTAACAAAAACATGCTCGCCTTCATCGCTTAGAAGTAAACAAGCTGTTTCTGTTAGGGCCTTTGGGTCTGGTATATGCAAATTAGCTGCTTTCTGACTGGCTGTCTTGTACTGAGCATTTTTCAACAAACAGTCCAGGCTGAAACAGTCACATCATCGTGACTGTGGATTTGCACATGGGTTTTTGTAACATCACAAACTACATTAAATGCTACATTAAGTGCCAAACATGTGATCGTCCTTGCTATGGTCCTTGGGTTAGGGTTAAGAATAGACTAGGATTAAGAGTAATAAACAATTCATGAAACTTAATCTAGACAAGATGTAATGAGTCTACTCTGGTTCAGTGTAATTCCTACTAATGCCTTATGAGATCAAACTGGACCAGAATGCTAGTATATCACTACTTACTTTCAACAAAAAGAGTCATGAAATTAGTGGTGTTTGGAGGAAAGTCCATGTCTCCAGGTTCCTCATCCCTCCTATTCTCTATTGTATAACCTCCTTCCTCTACCTGCTGGTTTCAGGGATTAATTTTTCACACATCACTGTGTTTTCCTTCTGGCCTCTGCATGGTTTCTTAAGTTGGCGTTTCTTTTGTTCATTCGTATGTAAGCCGTTTATCCTTCTGGGTCATGGGAGGTGCTGCAGCCTATGCCAGTGCTCATCGGGTGGAAGGCAGGAAACGCTCTGGACAGGCCGACAAGCTATGAGTGAGCTATGCTGGCTTTACACTGCGAATTTTAGTATGATGCATGTTGTGTGTTTCTGTACCACGGTTACGCGAATCAATTAAAATACAAAGCTACGCATAACACATTTGATTACTCCATTAGTTACTTCACTCCACTTAGTCTGCTAAACATTGAAGACTCCTGTCTACAGTCCTACTGTGTGGCCTGCTCTCATAAACTGAGAGTATAACTGCTTTTGAGTGGAATGGAAATCATCTAATACTCAATATAACCAAATAAAATATTTCCCCATAACTTTATCAGATTATCTAGAACATGGTTGACTCTCTGAGTGTGAAATTTTGCAACTCTGTGTTGAGCTGCTAGTAAGCAATGATGGGGGGGAAGGGGAGGGCAGAAACCCTGCTGTGCAAATTGTGCACAACTACCAAAAACCAAATCTTGTCTTGCTCATTTACTTATTGAACTTAGTCATGACTGTCAGTCCAGGGAATCAAATGGGTGACCCTTCGGTCACAAGAGTGGTCCTCTAACCTCCACCCTATGACGGTCTGCCATGCATTCAGAATGCAGAACGCTTTAGGGAGAACTGTACATTCTCAATCATTGTTTTAATACTCTGATCCTATTTTGGTTTAGCTTTCATGTATGTACAGAATCATAGCATACTCTGAAACGTGAAACGTGAAACGTGGCTAGTGCAAACCATATGCTGAGTCTACAGCGTGCTTTATTCAGTTGAAATGAATCAATATGATAAACAATGTGTAAAAAGCACCAGGGGGATATAAAGCACACAGGCTATATGAGGAAAAAGTTCATTGTTAAATGTTTAAATTAAGTTCAGAAATAAATTGTGACTGGCTAGAGCTGGTCTGATTTTACATGTACCCTAATGAGCAGGAAACACAGGATACTCCAGCTGTGTTTGGGCTAATTATGCCACAGCCAAGAATACATCAGCATTCTGCCAGTGTGTGTGTGTGTGTCTGTGTGTCAACAGCACAGCTAAATGAAGAGCCGGGTTCAGCAGCCCGTCAGACTGAGCAAGAAAAAGAAAGAGAGAGCTGAAGGGTTGGCATCATGGAAAGTGCACCCTTGTGCCCAGGAGGTGCCACCTGTGCCAAGCCTGGCCTGGATGGATAAAATATCTGGCTTAAAGCCAAGGTGTGAATATTTTATGAAGGCAGAGACACGCACAGCACTGTAAGAAAATGCTCCTCATAACAACATTCTGGCAGATGTGCTTATATACAGATTACAGTCACAATACATCCCCAAAATCTAATTTACAGGATTACCCCATTGCGCACATATGCAGTTAAGAGATGTCTGATGGCTGTGGTTTGGCTTCCATGGTCTTGTATTGAAGCACCAATGGCCAATAGGCTTCCTTCTTCAACAGACAGCCTAGTCTTTCTTTTCTAGTTGCAGACCTTCTTGTGCCATCTTCCATGGACAGCATGCTCAATCTTTTTTCAGAGGTTTGCAGTGGTGTTCCAGTCCAGTCCTAAAGCTTATGGATACTTGGTGGTAGTTAAGGCAGGGTAAGCCTTGATGTTTTGGGTCACTGCTGATGTAGAAATCTGAAATGTTCCTTTGTAGAATTTGCTAATATTTAGTGCAATCCATGTTTGCATGTACCATGTACAGTGTTTTCTGTGGCACACAAACCCAAAGCAGTATCTACAGTATGCACCCCCATGCTTCACAGCTGACAGTGTTCTGTTCATCAAATACTGCTCCTTTCTTCTTGCAAATATGTTTGGTCACTGCTGTCAAAGAATAACATTTTTCCTTCATCTGTCCACATATGCATATTTAGGTTTTTGACACAGTGTAAAATACTGTTATGCACAAAACTGGGGATAAATGGATTACATAGCAAAACCATTAGTAGTCATCTAAAAACAGGGCCATAGCAAGAACTTTCAAAATGGGGTGGCAAGGTTAGAAGCAGAAATTGGCACACAGCTAGGAAAAATATAAACAAGAGTGGCTTGCTGTTAAAAATGACAAAAAACATTATTTTTAAAATATTACTCCACTTTAATTATTGCTAAATTTAATTTTCATTTTTCAGCGCATAGTGTTAAACTTCAGAAAACAACGAATGTAGACGGGTCATTTAATGATAAGAAACTAGCCAGATTGTACAGTATATGGTAAAACAGCACAGCTTTAGCACTAAATTGTTCAGCAGATCAAAATCCAGCATCATTAGACTCTTATAACTGCCTGGTTACTAACCACATATCAGATTTTTACTGTAACATGTATGGCTGACTGTCTTCTATAGCTGCTTCATTAAAACTTTGGATCATAATCTAAAATGAATTGACAGTTTGTATTACTTAGCTGGACTAACTAAATCTTAAATGCCAAAGTTCTTATCATGTCCTGGCTGATCCACTAAAACAGGTCTTTTTAAGTCTAGGCTTGGGTGCCATGTAGGAAGTACTCATGGTACATGGTTCTTGTGTAATCATCTATTCTATTCACCCAAAGGCCAAAACTGCTCTAGCGACATACTGACACACTACCGAGCTCCTCAACAGCCCCTTTGAGAAAAATCATTACACCCTCTTTCGCTCTGGCTGTCTCAGTTTGATCCTATTGAATTAGCTGAAGTAGCTACGAACAGGCCGCCAACCCCCCACTATCGCTTCGCCTTTCTCCTGCACTCCCTCTCCCGCTCCCTCTCTTTTCTGTGTTTAACTTCAAGTTCTACTTGTAAGCAGTTAACAACCCCCGAGTGTTCCTGCAGCGTGAAAGCGCTCGGTCAATAGAGCCCCCGGCCTCACTCTGAAAGAGAAAGCAATTGACTCGACTAGTTCAGCCTATATCCGCCCCACCCCCACACTATTCACGCCTGCACACGCAAGCAGACATGAACACACATACACATTTCTGTGCCTGCTCCTTGACTCTGCAGGAATTCCAGGGCTTAATATGTGTCCACCCGCATTGTTTCTCCCCCTACAACATCATTTTCACAATGTCTTTTTCTGTAGTGTTCAGAAGTAGTGCATGGCCCATTCACATAGGCCTGCCAATGGAAACAGCCAGAATACAATAACAGACTTACACAAAGTAATTACTGACCGAACCCATAAACTTACTAACCACTTCTGTACATTAGTAATTATGTAAGATCTGGTATACTAGACAGAGATAGTGATAGTGATAGTGACTTTTGAAGTGTATATAGTTCCACTGATTGACATGGGAACCATGACAATACTTTATCATTATCATGATAAACTACTATTACATTGTTTTTTTCTGAGCTTTTTTATGATTCATTATGAACAGAAGGTAATCTGTCAAGTTTAAAAGTATTATAGCTTAGCGTATAATAGCGTATAATAGCAATAAATAATTATTTTATCATAGATCTGAATAGCAGTTTTAAATGCTACAGCACTGCTGTGTTAAATGTGTTTTTTTTTATATTTTAATAATTCTACATCTAATTTACATCTGCCATATTTGTGGTAAACAAAAATACCTTTGGATTTTAGAAGGAAGATATAGAACGACTCCTATTCAGTCCTGTAGGAATCCTAAAACAGCACGTAACCCCACTATGTGATAATGGATGCTGTTAGCTGCTCATCTGATGAAGTGAAGTGATATACAAAGTAAAAATAGCTCATTTAAGGGCTTGTAAGTTTTCAAAACAGAACATGGTGGGCCGGTATTGGTAATATCAGATTTCAATATTATCATCAAAAATAAAAGTGATATTGTGCCAATTGTGTAGTGTAAAATACACATATAGAGATTAGATCAAAAGCAGAACTAAAGCGATGGAAGATGTTGTGCTGTGGCTGTTGGCCAGAAGAAAGCTTGGCCAGGTTATCACTATAGCTCCCCTTGCTATAACACTCTAAATGCTGATTATGCTAGATCTGCATTATGAACCGCTTGAAAATTTTAGAACATAATACGTGAAGCCATGTCTGCTGTCTGAATGTAGCTGCATTCTATGCTTACATAAAGTATGTTTCTACCTACACTATGAGTCAAAAGTTTAGACACGGTTGATCTTATCAGTTTACTGCTAAAATAGCACTCATGGAATTATTCTGAACTTATATAACAAGATATAACAAGATTACTTGCAGTTGTGGATGAATTCTATTGGTCTGTCCATGATGAATATTCACTAAACTGAAAGGGAAACTAGAGCTTTTAAACTGTGCAACAAAATATATATTAGAGATGGTGATATGACAGCAATATGATATTGTGGCACATAAAGAGTATATGTGCGATATCAGGAAATGTATTCTCATTAGTTGGAACTGTTCAGTGTAAGCCTGTGGAGTTGCTTGGATAACCAAAAACTTTCAATGAGCTGCGTGTATCTATACATTTGACTGGTAGTGTAAGTCATCAGAGAGCTAATTCCAACTGCATTACTTAAGTAAACCTGCCATTGCCAAAAGGAATAGACTTGCTTATGTGGTTTCTAACATTGTATGATTGTAATCTACTAAGCTGGTAAAACGCACAACCAGTTTCATGTATAGCAGTCATATGTGTCATACGGCCCCAGAAACCATATAAGCAAGTCGATTTGAGATCCAGATGCAGCAGAGACAAATCAGGCCAAAAACTGAAATTTCTACAGGCTTTGCTCCTCAGACAGTAATACAGTACACATGTAACCTTTATAGCAAACGTGAATTATTAGGGCATAAGAATTTGATGGTGACCTATAAATAGGATGCATTTGCTTCCCCTAAATACCCTAAACCTGCATTATTTTCACTGAAAATTATTTTTTAGAATTTGAGGTGATGATGTCAACAGGACCTGATGACATCATTCTTTGTGTGTAAGTTTCTTAGAGAGGGAAACAGGTTCTATGTATGTGCAAGCGTCTGTGTGGCCTTGTCGTGCCTCCCTGGCATCTCGTGAACTTTCAGGCTTAAGGATGCTGTGTTGCCATGGCGACACAAGTGGATATAACCATAGCAACCGTCTCAAAGTGCACAGTCAAGATCAAAACACTGGTGGTTACTGGGGAAATGTGACACGGGGTGCGGTGCTCTGTGTTAGTGATAAATAGGCTAAAGGTTCTGTGGAGGTCAAGTGAGGGTAGATGGTATATCTGCAGGGATCTCAGAAGGTCAGAAGGTTACAGCAATTGTGTGCGTACAAGCGTGTGTCACTTCTCCTTACATCTTATACACAACATATATATGCAGAATACACACAAGTATAGATGATTAAGAACAAGCATGTATAATCAGAGCTATGCTGTTATATATGGTGTTATTATAACATCCTGCTGTCTGCATGCTCACCACTAGAGGGCAGCACTTCAGTACATTAAATGGGAAAGCCATGAAAGATACAACAGACGTCTAGTCTCTGGACTTCCTCAGACTTTCCCATGGCTGTATATCTAATTCATCTAGTGCACAAGGAGGCCGCTTTGCCAACTTTTAGAGGGTCTTAATGTTTTCTATGGGCTTTGATGAGCACTTTGGACTGTGCAAGAGTAGTGCGTAGTCTGCAAAAAACAGATTTCACCATACTATATACTGGCTTACCAGGAAACCATTTCACAGTTTAAAGAAGCAATACTGTTTGGGGGTGATTAGTTCACCTTACAGTCCATTGCATATACCTCCACAATGAATAAAATAAAATATATTTATTGCAAAGCACTGTCTCAGGCATCAGGCAACGCATTTCTAACCAGTTCAGCTTTTCTGTGAGGTATACAGGTGATATATCAAACAACATTAAAAATCAGTTCCCAAGAGGCACCAACCAAAGTAGCACAGTAGTACAAAGTTCTACAAGGTCTTAATAAATTTGGTTTCAGTTTCTGATATTTTTGGCCAAAAAGCACACAGTAAAGAATCACTTATACCTTTCAACCCAAAAACAAACCTGAATTAAACAATATGATTAAAACAACAAGGGAACCACATCATGAAGTTTTTCAGAGGTATCCAGGACATGATTACAGTTGCTGGGCTATAAAGGACCACCCAGGTCAACCAATTTGCTGCAGCACCACCCTGAGGCAGCTCAGTGCTACAGCACTAGTTAGTTAACAACACCAATAGCAGAATCGCACAGACTGTGGGAGAAGCAGTGAAACAGTTTCCTTTCCCTCAATTCATATTTGAGGATCTATTTAATAATATGTTCTAATAATTTTATTGTCAGGCCATATCAACCCCCTTGTTGAGACATTAAGTGGTTCAAGAGGTCAATTAGGGGTTCGTAGACCCCTACCACACAGCCCCACTAGGCTCCCTGCATTTTGTACCTTGTCAATAGTAAATGCTAACTGAAAGGCTCCATTTAGCCACAAGCTAAAGTTTGCCAGTTTTCTATTAGAATTATCCATTTCATGTTAAATGAAACCTTAGTCTGTACTGATGGCTGCTAAATGTCCAACTAAGGCTGTGTACTCATGTTTTCTGTTCCACCTTAAACAGTGCAGCAGTTACAACTACAAGATCTACTTCCGTTTTCTCAGCTCAAGCCGCTCAGCTCAAAAGTTTCTCAAGCCGCATAAAGTTCAAGTTGCATAAACTTGTTTAATCTGTTCTGGTGTCATAAGCCAGCTTTAGCTATTAGCTTTCATTTCCATGATGTAGGTGAGACAGTGCTAAAGCCAGTTGTTCTCGAGCTAATGTAGCCACCCAAGGGAAAACCACACCCTTCACTAACGCAAAACACACAAGGATGATCAGCTAAGCGACAGCGACGTTCAGTGTCACAGAACGGCGACCAAGTTTACCATTCCCGGATTGCAGCCCTTCACAAAGCAGTTGTTTTGCTGTGACTACTTGTGTTTGTTAAATGCATTTCCTTCCTTCTGTATTTCTAAGTATTAAAAAAAGAATTTTAATGTGACTATTGAATCTAAGATGTCATTATTGCTACTGAAAATTTTAAAATGATATCCAGCCCTTCTCACCCTGACAGAAACATAGACACAGTCTAAAGCAATGTGCTTATATTTTGCATGACATAGGTATTCAGTCCATATGTTACCCAATGGATTGAAGCTGTTTAGCTCAAGTCAAAGTGTATGTTAAACCCTTCCAATACGGAATGCTGTCTATGTGAGTCTAGTGTAGTAGCGGATGCCTCAGACAATGCCTCCTCTAGCTGTGATTTCACTCACAGCGGTGTATATCATCTGGCTTTGGTAGCAGTCACCATAATGAGCTCTCCCAGCTGTGCCACACCTCAGTCAGGCCTACCGGCAGCACCATCCGTCACGCCTGCGCCACCGCCTTGGAAACCTGGCCCCAGATGACTGTTGTCAAGGCAACAACCCCCCCTAGTGGAATGTTAAGTAGGGGAATACCTGACCCATGGGGGCCGGAGGCAGACAATACAGGGGTACGGGTCAGAGAGTTTATCTAATCTACAGAACAGAGGACAGGGCTCTCTGAGGATCCCAGCAATTATCAGACAATTACTGCACTCTCTCAGCAACAGTTATTTACTCATCAGTCAGTGGGAACAGTGCATCTGCCAAAGGCCGTTAGGAAAAGTGCCTGAGGTTTGTTACTATATTAGTGTGTCTTGTATTCTACAATACGGGGCATCACTAAATTCTGCTGTCTTGTATTATGATAATACATATCTCCTATAAAAAGCCAACACTGTTATATCTGAGAGCCTCACTTTCTCCTTTATGACCGAATAAGAGATGATATGATGCCATTTTAATGTTTCCAATAGCAAAACTAGTAATGAACATTTAATACTGACTGATTTTCATAGCAAAAAACTGCACCAGGACTGTCATGTTGGATGGCCACAATAAATCTGAGGGCGGGTTAACCACAAGTTTGCTAAATGTCAGCCTTAGAACAGAAATATAACTCAAACTTAGAACTTTGAGCTCAGGGCAGAAATGATGAAGCAATAAAGTTCAGCATAACTTTAACATGCTTGCAGTTTTCCATTATTTTGGTCTTTGTCCTGACACAAGCAACTTGAGCACCTATTTAATATTTCAATCATTTGTGAGACGTGCTATATTGAGGTAACAAAGCTTGGCATAATTATTATAATTAAAGCCACACTGTGACCAAACCATGCTAGTGTGGCTAACAGTAAATGAAATCAGTGATTATCATGCAAACACCACTAGATTTTATTCATTGCTTCGTCGGCCTGTCCTGTTAATATAAACACATGTGCACACTGCTTTTAGGAAAGGAAAATGGGGTCTTTATTATAGCCATCCTTTCGTCGTCTCCCGGTATGTGTCAAACAGAGCTAAAATAAAGCTGGAATATTTAACAGAATGTGCTTCTGACGTTTGCTGCACATTCCAGCTTAGTATGCGCAGTGTGAATGCATTTTACGACACAGAGAGTGGTCTCTAAAGATCCATAAACCCTGCTGCAGCCTCAGCCTGCGCCAAGAAATGCGACAGTGTAGTACTTTAGCAGCGAGACAGAGGAAAAACTTCAGCTCAACTACTTCCAGCACCACTGAATAGGTTTTGTATTTTCATGACCAAAAATGTTCTGATATTGTAGGAAAATTGATTGATTAATTAATTAATTAATGTATGTATGTATGTATAAATAAAGTTTAGCGACTGTACAGAGGAAGGAAATATACCTTTCAACATTATGAACCATTTGTATTGATTCATCCATTCATTCACATTCTACATATCTATTTATAATACCTCTGGCCATATTATTATAACATACATGTGTAGACATGTACATACACTGATGAGTCAAACATTGTGACCACTCAAAGATGAAGCCAATGACATTAATTATCTTGTGACAGTACACACTGTTGGTTAACAGTGACTTGACGTGTTGGACGTGAGAGTAATGGGCAGGTGTAAAGACCTGATCAACTGTGACTTGTTTTTTTTCCCAACAGTGACTATTTTTAAAACGTGCTATGTGTAATATTACATATTACATACTGTATGGGTATTAGATGAGCTAACACTAGAGCTAGGTGCAATGTAATGCTAAGGATAGCATGTTTTATACAAAGTCTATCAAAGTCAAATATCAAATAAACTTTTAACAAACTTATACATGTCACTGACGTGGTGACACACATATGTGCACATTAGTGTTTCCACTACGCATCAGGATGTATAATAACTAACACAATTCATTTATCCACATAGTTAGTTAGTTAAGCTGCAACACTATACTGTGAGAGTTATTGTCTACATGGTAAATGAAATGCGGGGGATTCAATATTTTTAGTGACACCTTAGTGTGCTAAGCCTAACAGCCTAACAGTGCTTACTAATTACTATCTCTGTTCTCACTGCAGGTTTATACTGAGGAGTCTTGCAGGGGAAGTAGCACTTAGCAGTTATTGGTTAAAAGTTGTATCAATTATACTTTGCAAATAGTAACCTGGCTTAACTTTGTTTAACAGTGTCTAAAAAGAGAAGGTTGTAGGTTCTCTACTAATCAGGTTATTGTGTTTGTTTTATTGTATTTTCTATAACAGCAGGGAGGGTTTTTTAACAGGGTGCTGTTTTTTTAACAGCAGGGTACACGGTCTACAATGCTGGCAATATAGACAGTTTAAGTATTATGAATAAGTAACAACAACATTTCTCTGAGCCCATTTATACAATATAAAGGGCAGCTGCTGCAGGAAAGCAAATTGAGATACGTGTTTTTGTTTGTTTTGTTTGATAATGACATATAGAATACTGCCTAATGTACAGGGGTTGGACAATGAAACTGAAACACCTTTCATTTTAGTGTGGGAGGTCTCATGGCTAAATTGGATCAGCCTGGTGGCCAATCTTCATTAATTGCACATTGCACCAGTAAGAGCAGAGTGTGAAGGTTCAGTTAGCAGGTAAGAGCACAGTTCTGCTCAAAATACTGCAATGCACACAACATTATGGGTGACATACCAGAGTTCAAAAGAGGACAAATTGTTGGTGCACGTCTTGCTGGCGCATCTGTGACCAAGACAGCAAGTCTTTGTGATGTATCAAGAGCCACGGTATCCAGGGTAATGTCAGCATACCACCAAGAAGGACGAACCTCCACCAGCATCACATAGTGACCTGGCCACTATCCTGCAAGAAGAATGGCTTAAAATCCCTCTGACCACTGTGCAGGACTTGTATATGTCATTCCCAAGCCCTACACCATACTAATAAATGATTGTGGTCTAAAACCAGGTGTTTTAGTTTCATTGTCCAACCCCTGTATGTCATCACATTATCACCGTGGATAGATCATGTGTATTTAGCATATCTGGAGAATCTGTACTTGAAAACACCACAGTTCTCCTGTCTAGGTTACATTACATTATATTAAGTTTTAATTCCCTTACAGTCAATTATTTTTGTAGTTACAATTAACTTTGTAGATTTGGAAGATCAGTCGTTTAACTGATGTGTGTATTTGAAATCATGCTAGCCAGCGGGACATAGCCATGCTGGTTTATCTTTCTTCCTCAGGGAAGTATAATTTTATAATGGCAGTGTAACAAGAGCCTGAGGCTTTTAACAAAAGCTGATCTACCATGGACCTCCTGTAGACTGACAGCCAGCTAGCCTCGTATAAAAGAGCAGATCAAACTGATATCAGAACAGACATGGACATTAAAGAGCAAAATCGATTCTGAAAGCTCAATTAGACCTCCAGACTGCAACCAGATCCCATTTACATCATGATGTCAGAGATATATCTTCCCACAGCGTTCAATGTTTGGACTGGGCAGCTGAGAAGATGGTGCCTAATGAACGACCGTAATAGTCATAATATCCTCATAGGAGCAAATCAACTGCGAAAAATCTATCAGAGAAACGATAAGTGTTTTTCAGTCCTGCATGTTTCAGTGTTTTTCATTCTCTAACACACATGTATATCTAACGAAGGGCTTATTAATTAGCTCCTGAGATAAACTGACTATGATTGGAGTGGTAAGAATAATGTATGGTCATATATCCATATTATAAAACACTTCTGGTAGGCCGAGACAGCAGTAGAAGTCAATACAAGTATTGAAGTCAGTAAAAGTGTTTACATTTGCCCTTTAAAGATTTCAACTAAATCAGTAATGAGTGCTGCTGTGATTACTCTATAAAATGTTTTAATATTTTTTCAATACTATCAGCAGGTGATGCCTAATTTGTAGAGTTTACATGATCATTATAATAGCCTGATGAATATGTGTGTGTGTATATACTGTATATATATATATATATATACAACAGCTACCATTAACAACAACTAACATAATGAAAATAATGGTGGCATACAGCGAATGTCTAAAAACGATAATACTTGACATAAGCCTTTGTCACTAAGCACACATATTAAAAGTTGTAGCACTGAAATATAAAGCTTCATAGCACAAAGTGACTTAATGTATTATAGTATATGTTGTATATTGTTGTGATTATTTGCATAATCTCTAGCTGTTTACTCATAAAATGCAAATGTGCAAAAATGTCTATTCAGATAAATTAATATATGTAGATTATCAATAAATGAACTCCATTCAAAGTAATAACTAGTGGTAGTGATATCCCTCTGTTTATCTACACATTTCAACATATTATATCACTTTGTGATATGAAGCCTTACTGTGGTGTTGTTTCTGTTTGAACATTTGTTATGTTTGTCTGTTTGTATACAATTAAGAAGGTTTGTGTCAAGCATTGTACAATTTTTATTTATTCACTTACAATGCATTATGAATACCTGGTTCATGGAAAGTGTTCCCTGAACAGTACAGTAGAACTTGTCAAATAAAACTTTTAGTAAGCCAAAGACCTCAGCAGACTTCTCAACAAAAGTCAAGAGTTATGTCTCCCTTGAAAAGCTGAGTGTGGACTGTGTGTGCTACCCCTCACTGGAAGAATAGAAGGTATTCAAATGTCAGGTCTGAGTTGGCCAACAGGAAGTGCCACATACCTTGGTACTGCACCAAAAGCATGCCCACTACTCCAGTCACTGGTGCCCACAGCTATCATCTGTAGTATTTACCCACAATAGGAACAGTTTTAAAGCAACCTTTAAACCGCAAAGCAAATTCACACTGTTTTCTTCTTACCCCAAATATTATCAGTCAGCCAAGACATGTTTATTAATGTTTGAAATTTGGCTAGTGTAGCCAACAAGTAATAAAAGCTTATAGATGACATTTAATATTATGAATCATCACATACTTGCATCAATCTGTGTCAAGTTGTTAAGTAATTTGAAATGAGCTGGCTTAGATGTTTTCTGACACTGTATGCCATGCCATCTACAAAAAAACTAATAGATACAAATTAATGTTTGATTGAATTGAATTTAAATGTAAAATGGAATTGAACTGAATAGCTAAAAATGTTTTTTAGAAATTTGTTGGTTACAATGAGGAACACAGTGCCCTTAGATCACAGATAGTACCCTTGGAACAGAGAGGTGACCCTGCTATTTTACTACAGTGTATCTGCTACCTGTTACCTGCTAGCTACATTAGCCTTGTACCCATGGGCGTGGTAGTGGGGGGAAAAGTGGACCTGACTACCCAGGGCCCGAGTAGGGAGAGGGGCCCATTTTTTTGCTCACGTTCCTCGTGTACTGGCATGGATAGGGACCCACTGACATTGAGAGTGTACAGGGCCCAGAATTTGCTGCTACGCCCCTGCTTGTACCCCCCGTGAAGCGTTAAAGCTGCAAACACCAAACACGTCTTGACTGCTTTCGGGGTAAGGGGTGAGTTGAGTAAATGTCCTTTTTGCATGAACCTCAAACATTACTGTCTTTCTTTATGGTAGAGGGCTATTCACACTGTGAGACTAACTGAAACGCCCTCTAGGTTCTGAAATTCCACACCATCACAGCCAGAAGATGGCACTAAAAGCACACGTGTATACAAGCCAAAGCCTGTTGGAGGAAGGCCCACTCAGGTGTTCCCTATTACCACACACTTTCCTACAGTACACTACAAACAAACCACCCATAACAGCAGTCAGAGTAGGGTAACAAGGCGGAGGCTTATATATCAATTGACTATTATGAATGAAAAGCCAAAGTACAAAGCAGAGACATCACATAATGAACTTCTGATCTGTCTGGAAATCCAGGCATGAAAAATATCTACACCTAGAAGAATGAACCTCTCAAACCTGTTGTTGTCTTGCATTGGGCAAAGTGGTAAACACCCAAATGGAATCTTTTAGCTTACCTAAAAGGAAGAAAAAACAACAAGATATTTACATAAGTGTCTTCTGTTGTTGCAAAATGGCACCAAATGACTGACTTGTGTGTGTCCAGCAAATGACCCTTCAAAAAGCATGCATGGCATTTGCAGTTTGACATTACTTCAGAAGCACAACCCATTTTATTTTCCAGAAGTGGAGAACAAACCGAGGGAGAACAAGAGGAAGCTTTAGGAAAGAGCAGGTGATTAATACAAGCAGCCTTACAGGGCAGCAGCATAAACCTGCCTGTCAATCTGTCATTTACACCTCAGCAATCTGGACAGTCGATACACACCATTACCACTGTTGAAGGCTTAAGCCCTAATGTTTAAGTGCTGGCTCAAATTTTCCCAAGACACACTATCTTTCTCATGCTGTACAGCTATATACATCCTTTGCCTGAAATGGGCTGCTTGAGTTCATGTGTCGTCAAGCTCTGCCTCCCGATAACCACAGCATGCTCTGACTGGTAAGAATCGCCAGAGCAAGTTCTGCCCCCAAAACGGCTGTGGCGGTTCTTACAATGTCGGTCTCGGTCATGCCGCATCAGTTTAAGTCAGATCCAGAAAGTCAAGTAGATCTGATCCACCTTCACAAACTGCAGGGCATTTCAGGATTCTGTTTTAGCTTTTTGTGTTGTGCGAAGGTATGGCAAGCCTGCTGGCTGGTGGGCAATAAGGATTGGTTACAAGATGATGTCACATTGTAACAGCTGGAATTCAATGAGACATTTCAGACAGTTGAAAAATGTGGTTTCTGTGGGAGAGAGTTACTCATTGAGGAGTGTACTTTTGGGCTTCATAACTGCAAAATTTACATGTGCAAAATTTACATGCACAGTAAGCTACATAAGACACTAAAGGAAGCAGGCAAACAAAGAGGCTGAGGCTGTAGAAGAAGAGTCTCCAGTTTTACACTTCGGGTTAGGGGCTGAGCCAGGACTGGTAGTATACAGTGGTGGAGAAACGATGATGATTTGAAGTTACAAGTTAGCCAGCATGGGGTATTAATTCTAGTTTAATACATTAATGTCATGTTGTTAGTCCTCTTCCCTGTGAAGCAAACCTGCTGCTCACTGCACACACACGACTGTTTCACCTCAATGGCATTACTGAAATTTACAGAGCATAGAGCACTACCTCACAACACTGTTAGCGCTACACTTTAACTTAACCTGTATACTTGAACATTCAGCTGTGTATTTATTTATCTATATTTATTTATCTTACTGAACATCTGTACTAAGCAATTTAGCTGGTACCTGAACATTAAGCTGCTATTCTCTTACCTGCACTGTACACCTTATATTTCTATACTGTTTATAACTCAACTGATACTGCTCTTACTCTTTACACATATCCTGTACACGTACTGTACTGTTGCATTGTTTTTGTCTATATGTCTTTGCACTACACTATTTATATATATATATATATATACACAGGGGTTGGACAATGAAACTGAAACGCCAGTCATTTTAGTGTGGGAGGCTTCATGGCTAAATTGGACCAGCCTGGTGGCCAATCTTCAGTAATTGCACATTGCACCAGTAAGAGCAGAGTGTGAAGGTTCAGTTAGCAGGTAAGAGCACAGTTCTGCTCAAAATACTGCAATGCACACAACATTATGGGTGACATACCAGAGTTCAAAAGAGGACAAACTGTTGGTGCACGTCTTGCTGATGATGGAGAGTGGAGAGAGTGAAACGAGTGCAGATTCTCATTTGAACTGTGAGGATAAATGAATGGATGAAGTAGTTGGACCGTGAGTGTGTGTGATCTGTTTTTCTACTGATACCGAAGAGCATAAATCATTCAGCAGTGGAGAGATTACACAGCCTAAAGGAGCGTTCATTATTAGATATGAACATTAATTGAATTCTGATCACTAAGACTTGTATTGTTAGGGACATCTTGTGTTAACTGAACTTAAAATAAAATGTTTCTGGGCATGAACACAGGGTTTTGCTCTAATAAGTTACTATTTAAAAGTTAACACTAACATTCACAGGTACAGTGCACAGAGAAGTGCTTTAAACCCATTAGTCATGATAATCAATGATACAGTTCAGGTGTGGAGATTAGCTTGCAATTTTTTTAACTACATTAAATGCCACAGGACTTCCTGGTAAAGTAAGTAGCTTAAGAATGAGTCAGATTGTGCTGTAGTCTATGTAGTAACTGAATAATAAACTGTAGACTGTAATGAGCTTGAGGTCAGTCAATGTTAAATATTTAAATTCTATAACATAAGAGTACAGTCAGAGTTTCAGTCCAGCCAACTGAGCCATCCTGCACAGATAGCCTTTTCATCAACTGACAACCCAAAGCTTGACTGTTCACCATCAGTCTGCTCCTGCTGTCGGCTGTCTGGCTGCACTCCTGTTTCCAGTGCAGAGGAGAGGAATGAGCTGATACAGTAACAACATCACTCTTCAACAACACGTGGCATACAATAAGTCACTCCCACAATATAACAGACACAGCACTGATATACAATCAACATAGATTCATTTTGAACAGAGAGAGAAAGACAGAAAGAAAGAAAGAAAGAAAGAAAGAAAAAAAGAGAAAGTGAGTGACAGTGAGAGGGAAAGAGTGACAGAGAGGGAGCAAGTATGAAAAAGAAAGAGAGAAAATGAATGAGAAAGTGACAGAGAGAGTGACAGAGAGAAACAGAGACAGAGAGAAAGAAAAAGAGAGAGAGCCAGGGAAGCAGAGTGACAGAGAGAGAGAGAAAGAGAGAGAGAGAGAGACTAAAGAAGAGAGAGAGTGACAGAGAGAGAAAAAGAGGAAGAGACAGAGAAAGAGAGAGAGAAAATACTTTTTCCAGAGAAAAAGAAAGACAAGGAGGGAGGAGAGAAAGAATGTGAAAGGGGAAAGAAAGAAAGAAAGAAAGAAAGAAAGAATGCAGAATAAGAGAGAGAGAGCATAAGGGAGGAGAGGATGTTAAAAATGACTGCAGTCAAAGACACTATGGAAGGAGGGGAAAGTGCATGAGAGACTGGCAGAGTTTGTAGAAAGGAAGAGAAACTCCAAAGAGACAAATAAAGAAAAGGAAAACAGGAAATAAAAAGGGAGGGGACAGAAGAAGAGAAGAGACACTCTTTCTGTGGAAGTGCCGGGGCTGAATGGTGCTGTTTAAGCCCTCCTGCTGGGCCAGGACAAAACACACACCTACAGTCCACACAGTGAGCAATCCCTTCACGTTCTCACTGAGAGCGCTGCTGAGGACCGTTAGACCACAAACACACTTCACACAGGCACCCTGAGCCTTACAGCACCGGGCGCTTTGCACCACCAGCGTGCCCTGTCTCACTCAACTGTTACATAGCAGACAAGCAGCGGAATGTGTCTCTTAAACATGCACACACACACACACACACACACACACACACACACACACACACACACACACACACGCACACACACACACACACACACACACACACACACACACCCATACACACACACACATGCACACAAGCACACACATACACGCACACACACACGCACAGACACACACACACACACACACACACACACACACACCTACACACCTACACACACGCACACACACACACACACATACACACATACGCACACACACACACACACACACACACACACACGCACACACACACACACACACACACACACACACACATACACTCACACACACACATACACACACACGCACACACACACACACACGTATTTATGTACAGAACAGGTTAAACACAACACTCTTCTACCCTTTACATGTTTAGTAGTTGTGGATGTTGGACTGACAATAGTTCCTATTTTTATTTGTCCTCTATCGCCCCCTTGAGCCACCACAGTAATATATACAGTGTACAGATGCAAATCAACAATAGCTGTAATAACTATGTAATAACTAAGTAGTAACTATGTCATTAACTACGTTATTGTTAGCATCTAACAACAGCCCTAGACTTCTATGGGTTAATCAAGTCTCCTCTAGTAGAGTAAACAGTTTCTACAGGACGTACAGTCTGGGGTCAAGATTTAGCAAACTGTGTCCAACTATTCCTACTATGCACTCACTGTGGTTCCTGGCAGTAGTTCTCAGGAATAAATCAGGCCTACAGTCTATTTGAAATGTAATTAAGCTTTCTCTACACCAGACTTTCTTAGTCAGGTCATTTGCATTGTGCAGTCTCTCTTATAGCCGAGCATCAGATAGAAGCAGAATATGATGAGTCATGCAGAAGCTTCAGGCTGGACAGGCTTTCATTAGAGGATGTGGGTATATAAGGTTGAACTGATATGATATAATGGAGGTGTATGCTGATCACGCTCTTTCTATGCCATGGTTCAGCCTTGCTAGGATAAACTAAGATTACACAGAGCAGCAAAGCATATGAAAACCAAAATAGCTGTGAGTTTCTAAGAGTGTGCCTGTACGTCTCTCTCAGGGCCAGTGAGACCAGGAACACGCCCCCTGTCCAGTTTCTAAAACCGGAATCAATAAAATATGCAAAAGATTCTCATTTTCCTTCACTAATAACTCATTCTGTTTTCTTTAGCTCCATTTCTCCATATCTTATCATCTGACCCCTCTCTGACCTCCAAGCATTGACATGCATTCAGCCGTTCCTTTCAAAATAGAGAGAACCATCACTAGAATGACCTGGCTAATCAGTTCAACATGAAATAGTTAAGATGGAGCTGTAAATGTACAGCCTAATGTGCTAGCAGTGCCTCTGGTAAATCCTTTAGACATATACCTGCGATTTGGAAATGCATTTCCATAGATTTGGTGTTCGTCCAATGACATTGGCCTCCAATCTGTGTACCATAACACATTTTGTGCTACTGTATATTGTAAATAAAATGGACCAGGCTATATAAACACCTCTCAAACTGTTAAGCATGGGGATGGATCGAAGATATGTTGCAGCCAGTGGTATGGGGAACATTTAATTGGTAGAGGGAAGTATGGATTCTGCAAGCAAGCATCACACCATCTGTAAAAAAGCTGAAGATGAAGAAAGGATGGCATCTACAACAGGATAATGGCTTCCACAACAGCATAATGATCCTAAACACATAGTCTTTGCAGCCCTCCAACATGAACATCACTGAAAACCTGTGGGGAGACCACAAAAGAGCAGTGCATGCAAGACAGACTAGAACTCCCACTGAACTAAATGACTTTTGCAAGGACAAATTGACAAAAATCCCCCAAACAAGAACTGAAAGGCTAATGATGGAAAATTCTATGTAAATAAAGAATTTGTTAATGTATTAATATTAATTTGTGTTTTTAATATTCTTAAACATTTTGAATGTATTTTCTAACCACAGAACAGCAAACATTCAAAAGTGTCGATACATTGCACAATGGACCAAGGAGGTGTACCTAATGAAGTCGAAGTCGAAGTCGAAACATCATAGGCAAAGACATCATGATCACTTGCCTGTATATATGCTGCTGGTCCTCAGCATGTTGCCAAAACAGATTCGACCTGCCGAAGGCATAGATTCTACAAGACCTCTAAAGGTGACCTGGGGTATCTGGCAGCATGACGTTAGTAGCAGATTCTTTACGCACTGTGAGTTATGAGGTGGAATCTGGCCTGGGCCACAGACTGAACTTTTCAGTATGTTCCTCGGATCATTCCCCAGCAATGTGTGGCAGGGCACTTTTTCCTGCTGACCACTACCACTAGGAATACCATTGTCAGTACAGGGTGATCTGGTCCACAACAATATATAAGGAGGTGGCGCGTGCCACTTTGACATGAGTACCCGTACTCCCATAATGCATCCTGGTGCCTTTACTTACTCAGGTAAACTGTGCACTCATCCATCCAGGTAAAAAAACAGGACTTGAACCAGGCAATCTGCTTAGGTGTTTTTGAGGATGGACAGGGTTATGTGGGCATCAAGCTATAGTAGCTGTAGTATAAGGGTGCTGAATTGGATACCCCTTAATTCCCTTATATATTAATGAGCTTTTTGTGCCCAACACCGTATTACTGGTTTGTGGTTTGTCCGTCTTTGGACCATAGTCAGTATATACTCACCACTGCTCACTGGGAGCACCACATAAGCCTCACAGTTTTGGAGATGCTCCAACATGGCTTAATAATGAACTGGATTTTATAAAAGTTGCTGAGTTCTTCCCATCTGCCCATTCCTCCCACATGTAACATGTGAACTCTGAGAACCGACTGTTTGTTTACTGCCTAGTATAACCCAAACTATGACATGTCCCACTATGGCATATATACACTGTGTATATATATATATATATATATATATATATATATATATATATATATATATATATATATATATATATATATATATATATATATATATATACATACATACATACATATACACATATATACAACATAACATATATACATGTTATGTTGAATATATATAATGCAGGTGTGTGTATTGATTAATTAATAAACTGATATATGAAATTAAATGTATTACAGTAATGTGGTCAAGCCAAAAGCTGGATTACACTGGAATTACAGAGCTTTACATGTCTGAATCAAAGTTAGTATGACTTTAAGGCCTCAGGCCTCATACACACACTGAGCTGACCTGTCATGAACTGCTGCTCACACACTTCAGGGTCAGGCTGGAAGGT
>JAMWET010005133.1:0-7500 GCA_024036415.1 Prochilodus magdalenae
AAGTACGGCCTGTAAAAGCAATCTCTGTCCCCAACAGGTGTTGTGCTGCAGCTGTGGGGAGAAACGCCATGATTGACTGATTGCCGGCAGCTCCTCAGAGTCAGCAAGGTGATTATACCCCCTTGTCCTGCCTGAGTGATGGAGGGTATAGCGGCTGTTCTTTCATCTGAACCCCCTCTGAATCGGTCTGAGGGGTTACCGTACAAACACAAGACACAGGACTGACCCTAGCACCTCTGACTCCAGGTCCAGCTTTCAAGGTCTGAGTGGTGAGGGTCCAGACCCTTGGCTAACCTGTCTAAATACATACTCACTGGGCTGAAAGAGCCTGTACAGATATCCATTAATTTACTCAGGGAAATAATACACACATAATAGATGAAGTGACCTGTAAGGGACACTACGTCCAGGTGGTCTTCCTGGGGAGGGGTGGTCCTCTTAGCTTTAGGCCTGTCGTTAACTAAATCATTGATAATGAGCTTATTTAAGTTCACACATTGATCAGACCAAGCAGCTGGCTCTATAACGGTTGTGGAACTTTTAAGGCATCCTTACTACCTGGCTCAACCGACTGTTGACAGGAGCTTGTTCACAAGGGGGTGGCTTGTGTGTGTGTGGGGTGGGGATGGCTTGGGGCCTAACACATGACACATACCCCTCATATAGGTGCCCAGAGTTCCTTCACACCTCTCCAAGTCCACCGTTCTCAGACGGGGGACCAATCACTTAGAAACTGAATATCTCTTCTCCTAGAAGCTGCTAAGAGGAGGCGTGTTTAATGACAGCATGTGTTATAAAAGGTTTTATAACATGTCTGGTCGTAGATAAGTAAGCTTATTTTGTGGTCACTCTTATGTTTGTGTCACAGGTGGCCGAGCAGCTGATGACCATCGCCTATGAGAGTGGTGTGAACCTGTTCGACACGGCGGAGGTGTACGCGGCAGGAAAGTGAGTCAAACTCAAAGCGGTGTACTAGACATCACTGAACAACTGGAACCCTGGCTGGAGCGTCCAGGGTCCTCTCTGTGTGGAGTTTGCATGTTAATCCCACGTATCTGTGGGGGTTTCCTCCAGGTGCTCGCAGATTCCTCCCACGTCGCAGGCATGACACAAGCTGCCACATAGGAACAGAGCTAGCATAGTACAGAGCCTCACATAGAATGACAGATCTCACATAGATCAGAGCTTCGCCATAGGCAGAGCTCGCATAGACAGATGATCGCGATGGGCAGAAGCTCGCAATATGAGCAGAGCTCGCCATAGTCCAATGCATGCCATAGACAAGCTCACATAGAGAGAGCTACTCGCATAGCCAGAGCTCGCATAGGCAGAGCTCACATAGGCGGAGCTCACTATAGGCTAGAGCTGGCACATAAGGCAGTATGTCTTCATAGGCAGAGCTCGCATAGACAGACTGCTCCGGCCTTAGACAGAGCTCGCATAGGGCTAGAGCTCACATAGATAGAGCTCACATAGCAACGGAGAAGCTCGCTACACTAGACAGAGCTCGCATAGACAGAGACTCGGCATAGGCACAGCTCGCATAGACAAGAGCTCCCATAGCACAGAGCGTCGACGCATAGAACCAGACAGCCGCATAGAACGAGCTCGGCATAGGCAGAGCTCGCATAGGCAGAGCTCACACCATATGCAGCAGACGCTCAACGTAGGGCATGAGCTCACATAGGGGCATAGCTCGCATAGACAGTAGCTCACATAGCACAATAGGCTCACATTAGGCTAGAGCTTCATAGACGAGCTCGCATAGACGCGAGCTCGCATAGACAGAACTCTCGCATTAGGCAGAGCTCGTACTAATGTAGGACCTAGACTCGGCATAGACAAAAGCTCACATAGACAGGAGCTCATCATAGACAAAGCTGCCATAGGCGAGCTCACATGAGACAAAGCTCGCATAGACAAGCTCGCATAGACAGGCTCGGCATTAGACAGAGCTCGCATAGACAGAACTCGGCATAGGCTAGACCTCGCATAGACATAGCTCACATAGACAGGCTCCCATAGACAGAAGCTCGCATAGGCAGTAGATCCACATAGGGAAGAGCTCCACATAGACAGAGCTCGCATGACAGAGAAGAGCTCACATTAGACAGAGCTCGCGATATACAGAGCTCAACCATAGTACCGAGCTCACATAGAGCAGAGCTCACATATGCAGAGGCTTCGCATAGACAGCGCTCACATAGGCATGAGCTCACTAGACGGAAGCTCTGCATAAACAGAGCTGCACATATAGACAGGAGCTCACATAGGCTAAGCTCCATAGACAGAGCTCACATAGGCTAGAGCTCACAGACAGAGCTCGGCATAACATAGCTCCCATAAACGCGAGCTCACATGAGACAGAGCTCACATGGCACATAGCTCGCATAGGCCAGAGCTCATTCATAGACAGAAGCTCACATAGAGCAGGCCGCATAGACAGACCTGACATAGACATAGCTCTCATAGACAAGAGCTCACATAGACAGAGGCTCAATAGACAGTAGGCTCCGTCTAGACCGAGCTGACATAGACATGAGTAGCTCACCATAGAGAGAGGCCGCATAGGCAGAGCTCGCTATAGGCAGATGCTCACCACAATCAGGGCAGAGCTCACATAGCACAGAGCCTACGAATAGACAGAGCTCGCTTAGACAGAGCTCGCATTAGACAGAGCTCGCATAGGCAGAGCTCGCATAGACAACGAGGCGTGTCTGCATAGAACCAGACTCCGATAGGCAGAGCTCGCAGAGGCAAGCGAGGGACTCCGGCATGAACAAAGCGCTCACATTAGACTCGAGCTCACTATAGACAAAGCTTCACGATAGGGCAGAGCTGCACAATACGACAGAGACCTTCCGTCATAGCAACTCAGAGCTCGCAATAGGACAGAGCTGCGATAGACAGAGGCTCGCGATAGACTAGCACTCGCATAGGCTAAAAGAGCTCGCATAGACAGAGCTCACATGATAGACAGGCTCATCCTCAGACAGTAGCTCGCATGAGTGCAAGCTCACATAGGCAGAGCTCACGGATAGACAGAGCTCGCATAGACAGAGGCTCACATTAGACCGAGCTAGCTATAGGCAGGAGCTCACATAAGACCGAGCTCACATAGGACAGAGCTCCGCATAGACCAAGATCTCCACATAGACAGACGCCTCGCATAGACAGAGCTCACATAGACAGAGCTCTCATAGACAGAGCTCACATAGGCAGAGCTCACAATCAGGCGAGCTTAGCATATATACAGAGCTACGTGGCATAGGATCCCGAGCTCGCTAGACATCGAGACTCCACATAGATAGAGCTCGCATAGACAGAGCTTGTAAATTACGGCCAGTTTACTAGTAGGTATTGAGCTCATGTCATCATGACCAATACCCTGCTTCTGACAGCTGCAGACGCAGCGTGGCCATGAGGCTGTTTTTGGTGGTCATATAAGGTGTTAGGCATCGCTGGATTACCATCTCGATGTCCTGTGGATCCTCCCAACACAACCCACTCCTCACAGCTATGTGGGGTGCACTGTGTAGTCGCATGGCTCCAGATACCTGTAATTCCAGCCTTCTAGCTGCTGTCTGTGTGGGATATTGAGCTAGTTGTGATTAATAATGTGACGGACTGTGTAAAAGTGACTGCATTAGCTCCAGTGTAGACAAGTACAGAGGCGAACTTCAACGACAACTCTTCTCACGACAGCCGCCAAAAAAAACGCCCCAAGGGGCTTATGCTCGTATTCTTACGGCTGATACCTGAAACATGCCAGCCATGGTGGAGAGGTTCCACTAACACATCACAAGGTGGAGAAGCTGTGTGTAATCATGCACTCGGAGCTAGCCGTGAGACTGGGCTCTTCTTCCTCCTGTAATTGGATGTTATCACGGCTGTTTCTGTTTCTCTCAGAGCGGAAATCATCCTGGGGAACATCATCAAGAAGAAGTGCTGGAGGTACAGTACACAGTGTGTGTGTGTGTGTGTGTGTGTATATATATATATGTGTGTGTGTGTGTGTATGTGTGTGTATGTGTATGTGTATGTGTGTGTGTGTGTGTATGCATGTGTGTGTATGTGTATGTGTATGTGTGTGTGTGTGTGTGTGTGGCCCCAAAGAGTTCAAAATGCAAAACAGGCAGCTGAAAAGCTGACTGGCGTTCCTGCCACAGCCCTCTGGTCATCTCTTTTCTGGGTCAGTCGAGCAGTGTTGTTACTCAGGCGGGCTGACTGAGTCCCTGTTTATACTCGGTTTCCTTTTCGCTGTGGACCTGAATCCAGCAGCTCAGCCAATGTCGGTGTTTATCAGTTGCTGGTGTGCATCACGACCCGCGCTGGTGCCTGAAAGATTGATCTGAGGTGGTATTTGTTTCTTCTGTGGAGGTTAAGAGCATTTTCATCCTCTTCCATACACACACACACTTACACATCACACACACACCCGCAGCCACACACTCACACTCTCAACGCAGCCTCAGCTACACACGGCACACACACACACACACACACAACACACACACTACACACACTCACACACACCCATCACAACACTCACAGCACACACAAACACACACTAATCAGAATCACAGCACGATCATACACACTACACCCACACGCACACACAGACTAGAACGCAGCCACAACACACAACCACACACACCCATCACGACGATGCAGCCACACACACACACATCACTCACGTATTATATTATAGTATCAAACACACCGACACACAGCACACACACAAACACACACACCCACACACACACCCCATATCCCACTAACTTACCCACACACATACAGTACACCACACACATCACTCAATCCACTCACAACCCACACCCACACCACATACACACACACACACAGACATCCCACACGCAGCCACAACGCCACACACCACATCACACAACAACTACCACACACTATATATATATATCCTATATATATACACCACATCACACACGTACGCACACAAGACATCACGACGCACACACACACACACCGACACACACATAGACACACACCACACACTACACTACACACATACACAATTCACACACCCACAGACACCCACACACTACTCACACACACCGCAGCACACACACACACACCAATCACACCCCCACACGCAGTCCACACCCACACACACACACACACAGCCACATATATTATTATCTTACACAACCACACCACATCACACACAAACACACCCGCCCACTACACATGTACCACAACCCACACACACGGCCCACACACCACACACACTACAAACAACACCACCAGTCAACACAACACAACTTTATTGCTAGTGTCCCGCACACTAACACACATAAACCACACACCACACCACTGACACTACATACACAACATACACACAACACCACACACACGCACACCACATACACACACCACCCCACAGCACACATAGCATACTATACACACCCCACATGCACTTTCACACATTTGTGTGCAACCCACTCACCAGCCACTACTACACAAACAACACTCACTGACACGCACACGACACGACACTCGACGTGCGTACGACGACACACGCAGCACCACTACACAACGCACGTGGCACGACTCCTATACATACACATTATAATCAAGTCATATATTGTATATGCATCACACTAATGGAATCAACGTCTGTGGGGGTAATTGGAAACATTGGGTCGGCGTCATGGTTCAACAATGGTGCAGAACATTCAAATGATTTAAACTTGATTGCTCACAGTGACTGCACATTGTGATCCCAAGCAAAGGACGGCGCTTATCACGGCTACATTTTGACTGAACCCATATCAGCCCCTTAGACATTCAGTAGAGCAAGGGAAGATGTCCAAGAGGTCCATCCTGTTTAGTGCGACAGCAACCATTGCCAGAGATCGGTTGCAGCCATGCAGGACCTATCATGCACACAGACCGTTTACGTCGCCGCACTTAATCGACACATCAGGAGTCACCAAAGACTGCGAGTGGTGGTCGTGCGCTTAGAGCTGGTCATGGAGGCGACTCCGAATGGTAGCGGGTCATCTTTCACTGATGAGGTCCCCTCTTTTGACTTGTGGTGGGTAGACGACCTCATGGAGGCCGCTGTGGTTCAGCCACCAAGATGAACGCGTAGTTGTCACATGCCTCAAGAAGGCCTGGTGTCACTCCTCCACCATCACACCCCTAAAACCTGCATCTAGGAACCTTCTACAGCGGCCATGGCATGCATCGGACGTAGTTTGTCAGTGCATCCGAGTCGGTCTTCTCCTACTACTCACAGGCGCTGTAATACGAGCCTCTCTTGCAGATATCTCCTCTACTCCTATCATCTGTCACCTTCTCTCTCATCGCTATCGTCTACGCCTCTACTTACACACTCTCTACCTCTCTGCTCTCTCTCTCTGTATCCAGTGGCCCTAAATCAAAGTGCATATCTGATCTCTTGAAGCGTGTGATGATTGATGTGTGTATGATTAGCATGTAGACCGCTCAGTGAGCGGGTGAGCGAGGGACGGAAGTATGTGGGTCTCCTTCTGAAATGACCGTAACAACTAAACACATCCAGCAACACAGAGATGCTTCTGTCTGTCAGTCTTCTTCAACCCTTTCATCCATCGCTGATGATTCCCGTCTTCACTCTTCTCGGGCGCTGGAGTTCTCTCATCTAGTATAGATTGTTCCTCCTCTAAGTAGTATTGGTTTTCACTTTCAGTTCTCCCGATCTTCCTAGCATTTCTCTCTTTATTTTCCTAAAGGAACCAGTAACCTCAGTTGTTTCTTTCCACTTCACTGTTCACACACTTGCTCTCTTCTCTCTGTCCTCTTTCTCTCCTCCTCTCTCTGTCTCTCTCTCGTCTGGTCTCTCTCTCGCTGCTCATTGTCCGTCTCCATCTGTCCGCATCTTCTAAGAGTCTCTCTCTCTCTCTCTGCTCCTCTGCTCTCTGTCTCTGTCTCTCTCTCCTCGTCTCTCCTGTCGCTTTTACTACAAATGTACTGGGAACATCTCGGTACGTCTTCTCTCATCTCTTGCTACTGTTCGTCTTAAAGTCTCCTCATCTCTCCTCTGTCTCTCTCTGTACTGTGCTCTCTCTCATCTCTTCTGTCCTCTCTCTCTCTGACGCTCTCGTCTCTCTTGTCGGTCTTTCTCCTCTTCTCTTCTCTTCTCTCAGCTCTCGCTCATCTGTCCGGCTCTCTCGTCTCTGTCTCTACTCTTGGCTCTCGCTCTTCTGTCTCTTCTCGCTGCTCTGTCTCTCTCAGCTCGTCTGTCTCGTCGTCGCGCTCTGTCTCGCTCTGCTCTCTCTCAGATGTCTTCTCTCTCTTCTCATCTGTCTCTCTCCTCCTCTCTGTCTCTGTCTCTCTCGCGTCATCTCTGTCCTCTGACTGAAAAAAAGAGAAAGTCTCTCTCTCTGTCGCTCTCCTGCTCTTGGTGCGCTCTCGTCTCCTCATCGTCATCTCTCCTCTCTCCTCTCTCTGTCTCCATCTTTTGGTCCCACTTTGTCCTCA
>JAMWET010005133.1:10000-15000 GCA_024036415.1 Prochilodus magdalenae
CTGTCTGTCTGTCTGTCTGTCTGTCTGTCTGTCTGTCTATCTATATATCTATCTATGTGTCTATCTGTCTATTGATCTATCTATCGACCTGTCTATCTATCTATCTATCTATCTATCTATCTATCTATCTATCTATCTATCTATCTATCTATCTATCTGTCTGTCTGTCTGTCTGTCTGTCTGTCTGTCTATTTGGGCAGAGGTGGACAGAAGTATACAGCGCTAATGGGAGACAATCCATAATAAAGAAAACAAACCAGCAAGGTCAAAACCGTAAACCGGGAATAAGTATACACTGATAGAATAAGATACAGGTGCTAACAATGATAGGGGGTCAAGGTGAAAGCAGGGTTCAAACAGGTATAGGGTGGAGTGGTTTGATGGTAATGAAATATGCCACAGCATTTACCAGCAATAACAGCATTTCAAAAATATAATGTTACAAATTTGATTTTCCAAATTTGAATGGCCGAAATTTTCCAAATTTCAAAAGATTTTTACATATTTGTCACTGATTTGCAGTGTGCCCAGGTGGGAGGTGGAATCCGCACCATAGTCGGCCCTTTAATGACAAAGCCAGACAAATATGACCATGTGTTTAAGGTGTTAGTAACAGATGGTGCTGTACGAGGATGATATACCTGTGAGGTGTGAGTGACGGGACTCATAGATTGAGAGAAGATGGTACAGTGCAGTGAATGTCTCTTTCGTGAATTACGATTTTGGGCGTGCGTGAAGGAAGGAGCTGAATCTGCAGGTGTATGGAAGCGAACGGTCATACGGGTCTACCAGCAGTGGATAAAATCCCAGTCTACAGGGAATTCTCCTCGGAATTGTGCCAGGGAAGGCATCCACCAAATCTGGCCCAACTGCACAACTCTTTGTTGGAACACACTGTGTGTCTGAACACTGATGTGGCCTACACTGATGTTGCAAGTCACTTCAGCAAGAATGAATGGTTTTGTATTTGATATTTGAAAGCTCCTCTCCCATTTCCATTCTGTCTGTTTCTCTTCCAGGAGGTCAAGTCTGGTCATCACCACCAAGCTCTACTGGGGAGGAAAGTAAGTGGAGCTCTCTCTAACCTCTCATAAAGTAAAATCAATCACCACAAGTTGTATCCTGGTCTTGGCCTGCCCTTTAAAACACAGGTTGAACTCATAAAGGCTTTTCTAACCAGTCATCCAAGTATTCCAATTACTGGAGGAAAATTGTGGTTTCAAGCTCTGTATTCAAAAGCCAGTGACACAGCCCTAGATCCGGGGTATAGACAAAACAACAAAGCAATCAACTACAGAGAAATAGATGGGCTATGCTATACCCCGTAACAAAAATTCCGCTACAGTCCTAGCTGGACCTATATGAAACGCTCATTAGCCACATCTACTAAACCAACCCGTTAACCCAAATCAATTGGCTATTGGGTTAAATTACACAAGCCACACCCAGACACGATTACTGTCAGACCTGTATAACTTAACCATCACTAAAAGGTCTCACTAGACAGCACATGATGCCATATTCTATACAGGATGAAATAGAGGTTGTCTGGAAAGGGTTACAAAGACATTGGTAAGGTTCTGGGATCCCAGTGAACCACAGTGTAAGCCGTTATCCAAAAATGGAGGAAACCTGGCATAGTGGTGAACCTTCCCAAGAGTGGCCGGCCTACCTATAGCACATTTACAACTTATCCAGAAGGCCACAAAGGAACCCAGATATTTAAAGAACTGCAGGCTTCACTTTCCTCAGATAAGGACCATGTACACAACTCCACACTAAGAAAGACGCCGGGCAACAAAGGCATCCATGGGTGAGTTGCAAGATGCAAACCACTACTGACCAAAAGGAGCACAAAGGCTCGTCTCATACTGTATTTGCCTAGACACATCTAGATGAAGCCCAAGAATTGATGAGTCAAAGGTGGAACTTTTTTTGGCATAAATCCAACTCCACAGTCCACTATAAGAACACCATACCAACAGTGAAACATGGTGGTGGTAGTGTGATGGTCTGGGAGTGCTTTGCTTCTGCGGGACCTGGACCACTTGTCATATATGATGAAATCAGGAACCCTGCTCCCTGTTAGAATATCCTGAAGGAGAATGTTCACCTGTCAGTTTGACCTAAAGTTTAAGCACAGCTGGGACGCAGCAGGACGATGATCCAAGTCGTGATGCTGTGCCAGGACCATAACCAGGTAGTTCATGCTTGAAAACTGTCCAGTGTATTCAAATGAAATCAGTTCTGTAAAGAAGAAAGAACACATCACACCGCAGCTGTTGTTTTGTTTTCTGAAAGATGCAGTGATTCCTGACTGGGGTTTTAATCAGAGCGCTGCTGGCTCTCTGACACCTCTGAAACATGGCTCCGAAAAATAATAGCCAGCCAGTCATGCAGTAACCTGATCAGTTTGCAAATGGCATGCAGTATTATTACACAGTGTAATTTAGCCAGTGGCTGCAACGGTTTTCACTCAGCCCAGGTCACTGAGCTATGAAGTAGTAGTAATTTAAGACACCAGGAATAATGTAATAACCATCTTCTACATCGCCATCATAATGTGCTATATTCAAAATGTATGACATTATATGAAGTTATGGCATCACATGTGACCTTTATGACATCATGTAGAAAGTTTATGGCATCACATGAAGTTTATAGCATTACATGACATTTTTGACTTATAAAGGTTGTGGTGTGATATGAAATTCATGGCATCACATGTGACATTTATGACATCATGTATAAAGCTGAATGGAATCAAATGAAATTGATGACACCTCTATGAAGTTCATGGCATCATATATAAAGTTTATTGCATCAAGTAAAGTTTTTAAATTGATGCAAATATTTATAAGCATTCCAAGCATCACTCCAACATACATCATTACTGCTTCGAAAGGATAAATAAACAGCAGCAGAATAATCTAAAACAAAAAAGTGAAAGAGTGAAATAAATCAAATATATATTAACCCAGAAAATAAAAAGGGGAAAAAAATAGAAGTAGAAAATATTATGATAATCAGACACTGGGGGATTTAAAATATATCACAAAGCTCGAAAGATGTGAGGAAAATATTCTTCTTATCATTCATAATTTTAAGGGATATAATTGAAAGGTTCATTTCTATTAAAAACAGCGAAATTTAAGGAATCAAAATTAAAAAAAAATTATGAATTACATGTTTCCCAGATTACATCAAAGGGATTAGTATACTCAAAAGCAGTGTTAGGATTTATACTATAACTATATTTATATATTTACAGGGGTTGGACAATGAAACTGAAACACCTGTCATTTTAGTGTGGGAGGTCTCATGGCTAAATTGGACCAGCCTGGTGGCCAATCTTCATTAATTGCACATTGCACCAGTAAGAGCAGAGTGTGAAGGTTCAGTTAGCAGGTAAAGAGCACAGTTCACTGCTCAAAAATACTGCAATGCACACAACATTATGGGAGACATACCAGAGTTCAAAAGAGGACAAACTGTTGGTGCACGTCTTGCTGGCGCATCTGTGACCAAGACAGCAAGTCTTTGTGATGTATCAAGAGCCACGGTATCCAGGGTAATGTCAGCATACCACCAAGAAGGACGAACCTCCACCAGCATCACGTAGTGACCTGGCCACTATCCTGCAAGAAGAATGGCTTAAACTCCCTCTGACCACTGTGCAGGACGCAGTATATGTTATTCCCAAGACCAACTGACGCTGTATTGGCCGCAAAAGGAGGCCCTACACCATACTAATAAATGATTGTGGTCTAAAACCAGGTGTTTCAGTTTCATTGTCCAACCCCTGTATATTTACCGCATTTAGCTGACGCTCTTATCCAGAGCGACTTACAAGGGTATTCATATTACAGGTGGGCCAGTGTAGTGTTAGGAGTCTTTCCAAATTTGAATGGCCGAAATTTTCCAAATTTCAAAAGATTTTTACATATTTGTCGCTGATTTGCAGTGTGCCCAGGTGGGAGGTGGAATGCGCACCATAGTGGGCCCTTTAATGACAAAGCCAGACAAATATGACCTTGTGTTTAAGGTGTTAGTAACAGATGGTGCTGTACGAGGATGATATACCTGTGGGGTGTGAGTGACAGGACTCATAGATTGTCCCAATGGTGGTACAGTGCAGTGAATGTCTCGTTCGTGATTACGATTTTGGGCGAGCGTGAAGGAAGTAGCTGAATCTGCAGGTGTATGGAAGATTACGGTCATACAGGTCTACCAGCAGTGGATAAAATCACAGTCTACAGGTGTAGTGTTAGGAGTCTTGCCCAGGGACTCTTATTGGTGTAGCACAGCATAGTAAACCCAGACCGGGATTCGAACCCCAGTCTCCCACGTGTGGTGGTAACTCCCTGGTGGGTAGTGGTGTTATCCACCGAGCTACACCAACCAACTACATATGGATGAATAAATAACAGACTGTGCCCATACATTTTTTGCCCAGTGAGTATTATACTTATATAATAATATATGTCATTAATAACTGGGTTGGTGATAAGTCTAAGAATGCAGAGGATTCTCCATTTCCCATTTAGGGTCATTTTATGTCCCGACTGAAACAGGGTATGAATATCGTCGCTGTCCAAAGAAAAACATGTATCTCCAAAATGGCAACTTTACAGGAGAGGCCAAAAACCACATTTAATTTGAATGGAAGTCAATGGAACCAGATGTCTTTCCAAGCAGTTTTGGGCCATTTCTCTTGGTCCATTCTTCATGAAATTTCCTTACAGTGTAAACAGCAGCTCATGTGATCAAATGAGGCATTAAAGTAAAAATCAACAAAAATGGAGATACATGTTTTTCTTTGGACAGCGACGATATATATGTCCATTCTGAACCAAGGACGAGCCTTTTTATTTCTATTTGTCTCCAGAGCCAACAATGCTTTGCAAATGATCAGAGATGTATGTTCAGTATTTTCATGAATCCATCATTATCATTTAACAGATCCATCATCTTAGAAATATTAGAATATTAGAATATTA
>JAMWET010005133.1:20000-35000 GCA_024036415.1 Prochilodus magdalenae
TCAATAAGAGATAGGTCTAGCGATGAAGCTGGCCATGGCATAGTATCTACCAACATAGCAGCACGGAATGGAAAGCAGGCACAACAGGTTGACCTAAGTGGCTGAGCATGAAACTGGATCATCAGCACGTCCCATGATGTCAAACCTACCCACCCAGTTTCATTCCTGTTGGTTGATCAATTCTGGGTGCAGCAATTTCTGACGAGCGCAGTTGGTTCCCTCGGTCCCCTTAAGCCCCTTAAGTCCCTCCCCATGAGCCTACCCTAGATGGCTATGTACATGCTCCATGTTCCCCCTTCACACAGCTGTGGCTATTCTTACACTGGTGCAACATCAGTTTGAGTCAAATCCTGAAAATCTGGTAGAACAAGTTGGACCTGACCCAGCTTGGCAAGCTAGACTGGAGTTCCAGTTTTACTCTCCGTACGTCGTGTTGTCGGTAGGTGGGCAATAAGGATGGTGTTACGAGATGGTGTAACCTTGTAACAGAGAATAGGGCTGGAATTCCATCAAGGTAATGAGGTTTCAGATCTGAAAACATCCACAGGTCTCTCTGTCCATCCTTCCACTGTGAGAAGACACCTCAATGCCATTGAGGTCTGAAAGGATGTGTACCTGTTCAAGAAGCTCCTCACTGAGAAACGGGGACAGACACATCAAACAAAAAAGCTGCTGGTGCTCTCAGAACAATGGACCGGCCACCTCAACATCTCAACAGTCCAGACCTCAACATCACTGAATGTGTTTGGAATTACTAGCAGAACATGGAGCCAACTTCTAAGACTGAACTCTGAAACATATTCCTACATCTGGGAACCATCATCAATGCTCTCCGTGGACTTGGAGTTGAATTCCTGGACTTGGCTGGGTCAAAGAATTGGGAGAACTTGGTTGGGCCTGACAGCCCCATCATATCTTACTTACACCAATGATTCTACTAAACATAGAAGAGCCTCATTACGTTAGGTCTAATGATGGACCTCTTGGATCTGTAAGGATAGGCGAACCCTATACAAGGCAAAGTGAAGATCAAAGCGAATGTGATGATGCCCATTAAGCAAGCAACACAGTCTTAATAAGAGCCCACCATGAGCCAGAGAGCAAGAGAGAGAGACACCCAGAAAGGCCATTCAGAGCCAGCACAGTACCAGCTAACCCCTAACTCTTCAGCCACATAGCTCCGAGGGGCAGGGTTAGGACACAGCTGCAGGTACAACAGTGTATTCCCAGCGGGCCTGGAAGCTTGTGAGTCGCCCTCCCTCTGAAAGGGACTGCTGTATCCTTCAGCAGAGCTGAACAATCACCAGAGAAGCTGCTAATGTTGCTACAAATTAACGAAAGCCTGAAAGAAGCTGTAATTATGCTGATGCAGTCGTGCTAACGGGCCTCTGCTTGCTTTCATTTATTGTTAGCCACATTAGCATTTTGGAAAGACGTTCTTCTTCCCTCTCCCTAATCAGTGAGACATGGTTCATCATCATCACATCATCGCTTGTATTTATTTGGCGCCATGCTCAAGGACACATTACAATCAAACATCTTACACAAGCAGCAAAATGCAGGAGCAACGCTACATAACACAACATACACTCAATCCACTATTCATACAGCTCATACAGTCTCGCCAGACCACGGTTTAGATCCACTTAACTAGTCTGGAAGAACCCCTTTATATGGGGAAGATCTCACTTCTCAACTACAGCGCGCCAGGACAGTTGAACAGAACCAGTCCAGATAGCATCATAGCTGTAACGCAGTGTCACCCACACAGTCCGCCCCAATGCAACATCACCTAACCTCATAGTCAGCCCAAAAGGCCTTGTAGCTCTGGCGTAGGGCTGCTCAAGCAGGCAAGCCAACATCACCAGTCCAGGCAGCCCCATAGCTGTGTTACAGCATCATCCATGGGTCCAGCTGAGGCAGCTATGTAGCTCCAGTGTGGCTTCAAACAGGTGTCCACTCCAGGCCATCTCATAGCCATGGTTCACTGTCAATGAAGTAGTCGGTCCAAGCTGCATCATACCTGTGCTGTAGCAACTTGGGTTGCCACCTTTCAGAAATGAAAATCATGGACGGGGGGCGTGGTCATGTTTGAGTGACATGTGTTTTTTGAAATCACGTCCTGTATTAGATCTGATCCCAGGGGGGCTGGGTGGGGTGGGGCATGATCAATCATGTGTGACACACGTGTGTATCGGACATTTACGGTAATAGGGAACAAAGCGTGTTTCGTATTTGAACTGAGTCTGGAGGTGGGGGTGGGGGGGTTTGGTGGTGGGGGGGTTTGAGAGAGATTGTGATCATTCATGTGTGTGTGACAGACGTGTATATCAGACATTTCCGGAAATACGGAACAAATTTACGGATATTTACGGAAAATTGAACAAATCATGTCTCGATTCCGTATTTTACGGGAACGGGTGGCAACCCTAGTAGCAGCCAGCTCAAAAAGCCTCTGAGCAACGGATGGAAAACTCTCAGCTGCTCAGTGGATATGATAACTCCTCAGCCAGAATGGAAACATCAAACCATACACACAACCATACAAAACAATACTACATAGCTACACAACTATTCACAGCACTTAACAACTGAACATTCACAAGTGTAAACTACACAACGGCAAAATGCTAAAACCACCTTGAAACCAAAGTTCAGACACCCAACAATGCAAACACAGTTACCAGTAAATAAAGCTAGTGAATACAAATAAGGGCTAATGGTTATCAAATGGTTCAGCTACACAATGCTAACTGATCCCACCTGGTTTCATTCATTATTAGCAATGCTAACATTGCACTCGGGGGGAAGTAAGAATTATATAGCCATGCCGTCATTTACTCTTTGATATTTTTACAATCCCACACATTTGATTGTTGTATAAAGCTCACCGGACAAAAAAACAAGTCACCTTGTGAGTTCAAGTGGTAGTTACTTCAAGCTGTTGCAGATGGCGCTGCACGAGGATTATCAGGCTGCAAATACCTGAGAAGAGGTGCTACAGTGCAGGGAATGTCTCGTTCCATGTGTGGAAAATGGCTCCAGAGCAGATGTTAATGATTGGCTAAAAGGAGGGACTGCATGTGGGCGTGGCCAAAGACCATAGTGTGAAGGAAGTAGCTAAATCTGCAGGTGTATGGAAGCGTACGGTCATACGGGTCTACCAGCAGTGCTAAAATCCCAGTCTACAGGGAATTCTCCTCAGAATTGTGTCAAGGACGGCATCCACCAAATCTGGTCCAACTTTGCAATTCCTTGATGAGTGTCTGAACACTAATGTGGCTACATCCAGAAACTTGTCCAGTCCATGCCAAATCCAGTCACAGCTGTTATTTGTGCTTGCGGAGGTGTTACGTGCTGATTGGTACATTTTAGTCACAGTCATTTTTTGTCTGGCTTACATTTGATGTAATCTATGCCAGGCAAAATGCTTACAAACCAAAAAACGTATTCTGTCAAGCATAAATGCTAGCATGACTAAAACGGAATTACATTTACATTTACATTTACAGCATTTAGCTGACGCTCTTATCCAGAGCGACTTACAAGGTTAATCACATTACAGGTGGGCCAGTGTAGTGTTAGGAGTCTTGCCCAAGGACTCTTATTGGTGTAGCACAGCATAGTCACCCAGAACAGGATTCAAACCCCATTCTCCCACATGTAGTGTTGACTACTTGGTGGGTAGTGGTGTTATCTGCTGAGCTACACCAACCACAGGAATAAAGGAATAAAGCTGAAGGGGATTAAGGAAGCTAAAGGAAAAGAATAACGCTAGTGGCAATCACATTATGCTAATTACCCCATTAGGTTTAATTCATTATTCACAGCGTTAGCATTCCTATTTGTTCAACTGTCCTCCTCTTTTCAGGCCTCAAGGGTTCGCTCCAGAGGTTGCAGCTGGAATATGTGGATGTGGTTTTCGCCAACCGACCAGATAGCAACACACCAATGGAAGGTGAGCTAATTAAATATTCGATTGAACACAATGGGCCACTTCATTAGGTACATCTCGTTGTATCTTCACTCACTGTCCATGTTATCAGCTCCACTGACCATATAGGAGCACTCTGTAGTTCTACAGGTACAGACTGTGGTCCGTCTGTTTCTCTGTATACTGTATTACCCTGTTCCTAAATGGTCAGGACCCCCACAGGACCACCACAGAGCAGGTATTATGTGGGTGGTAGATCATTCTCAGCACTGCAGTGACACTGATGTAATAGGGATGTGCCAACCAAAGCTATCGAGGGCAGCGTCCTGTGGGCAGCATCCTCAGACCACTGATGAAGGTCTAGAGGATGACCAGCACTGCACTGTGCAGCAGCAGATGAGCTATCGTCTCTGCCTGTACATCTACAAGGTGGACCAGCAAGGTAGGAGTGTCTAATAGAGTGGACAGTGAGTGGACACAGTGTTTAAACACTCCAGCAGCACTGCTGTGTCTGATCCACTCACACCAGCCCAACACACACTAACACGCCACCGCCACGTCAGCGTCCCTGCAGTGCTGAGAATGATCCACCACCCACAGTATACAGTATCTGCTATGTGGTGGTCCCGTGGGGGTCCTGACCATTGAAGAACAGGCTAATAAAGTATGCAGAGAAACAGATGGACTACAGCCTGTACCTGTATTTCTCTATTTTGCTGGATTTAGCCTCAACACTTTGTTGCCCTGCCGGTGAATTAACTTCAGACTGTATTCGTACAGAATGTCCTAACTCCAGACTGTGTACGGCTAAAAGGGTTGAAGTGGGTTCACATCAATCTGGCTGCTTCTCGCGGTGAATGAGGTAGTCATGGAAACATAGCCGGTTGGTACAGAGCAGTCCCCAGGGTGCAGTCGCTCTAATGGCTTGACCCTTCACTCTTTACTCGCGTAAAAGGACCTGTCAGCCAGCCACGGCCGGCCAGAGTCTACAGAAGCCTTTCAAATGCTACATAACCCCATTATTCCTGGCACTGTGTCACGAGGAGAAGTGTGAACGCACCGGCCCAGCAGACACGGCCTTTGACACGTTAAGTTTGTCCAAGTTACATGATGATGGAGTGAGATGAGGTGACAAAGAGCAAGACAGAGAAGCACAGCGCATTATAAGCCTGAAGTTTCCAACTCTGGTCCTGAAGGACCTTGCTAACTCTGGTACAGGACGGACATAGGATCAGGTCGTACTGGCTTATCACAGCTTACTGACGCAGGCAGTGCAGGAAACACCACCCAACACTACAACACACACTAGCAGCCCTCTAAATGGATGTTGTTGGTGGTCTTAAAGATACAGTCTCACACTTAACAGCTCCAACTGATGAGAGTCTGAGCCAGTCCATATCCTGATCTACCACACCTACTCCTGATGTACACAGTATGGTACTCCTCCATATCTCCACCTCTAATATATATTCAGTGGTGTAAAAACTTTGATCTCTTTTTCTGCACAGTGTAAAAGCTCTAGTTCTCCTTTCAGGCCGACCGATAGAATCGCTCCAGACCTGCTTAGAAATAAACCTCGCTCCACTGCAGGTTAAGAAAGCTCCATTTAGTTCCATTTTGGAGGTTTTTAACCTCCTGAGGCCCAGATTTATGCTTTGTGTGCATTTTTAATTTCTATTTATGATTAGTAGGACCTAATAAGGATAATAACTAAACTCTGTCTTTGTACAGGAAGTTGTTTTGGCAAAAAACAATGTCCTCATATGAGGTCAAAGGGTCAACGTTTTAAAAAATTAAATATGCAGAGAAGCAGAATTGTAATGCCGTCATATGAGGACTTTGAGATGCAGGGACTCAGGAGGTTAAGGTGGACTGCGTGATTTCTTGAGTGCTATTCTATCGTGTGCTGTCTTTATGTGTTTAAGCATATGTGGAACCTTCTATGTCTCTAAACTATTGACTGGTATTGTATTGTAATGACTCGATTCTATCAGCATTATGATTTGGGTACAGTAATTATGTGTATAGCATATATTTCATTAAGACATTTCATTAAGATTCTCATGAATCTTTGGGTTTGAATGTGACTGAAGGTCTGGAAGCATCCTAAGGCCAGGTCCTTTGACTTTGCAGAAGGGAAGTGGACATGAATTTGGCATCCCAGCTGCCTAAAAGGAGGGGAGAAGTTGGGAGACCCCTCCCCCCAATCATTACAACTGCAGTAAAAAGCAGAACTTAATGAGACAGCTTAGCACTTCAAACACATTAAGCCAGAGTGTGCTGTCTGGATACTTTCTCTGGGATAGAGGGCACAGCGTGACGCAGCGGGACAGCCTCTTTCCCGTCTTGTGTTCAGCCTGCAAAGTGAGGGATTGGGAAATATCTGATTGGGAGGAGGTTTAAAGAGGCACACTAAATCCCAGCGACCTTGGAAAAACAACACAGTGCCTTTGAAATGTAAAAGAGCTGAGAACAGGCCAAACAAGCGCTCTCCCTCACATGCGACCTAATGGCGTATTTATGGGTGAAGACTTAAAGATGCCACAGAAAAGGTAGCAGGTAAAAGTGAACCGTACTTAAAATTCTACAACCAGAGGGCAACGAGAAGGAGAATGAGGAGTTAAGGAGTTAGAAAGAGAAAGAGAGAGAGAGAGACTGGGTGGGACGTTCTGTCAGATGGTGCTTTTAATTAAATGCTGTGAAGGCCAGAACGTGTTGGCTGAGAGAGCCCTGCCAGATATACCCCTCTCTTTCCTTCCACCCTTCCCTCTAGCATACACTCTGCGTTTCATCACAGTCAGAGCCAAAACTGGTCTGTCAGTTTCCGTTTCTCCGTCTCTCTTTTCATTCACCCATTCAAACACCTAAGGTGTGTCTCAAATTGACCTGGTGTTCCGAGAGTTTGTCTGGTTAAAAGTCTAGGAGAAAATCCCCTCTGATGACATATTTAGGAGGAGAAGGAAATAGGTGCATAGCCGCATCTGTGTAGTCTTTAAATGGCAGTTACAATGAAGAGAATAGATCACTCATGGACCGGAAAAGCCTTGTCAGGTAAGGTGGACAACCAGCCTAAGTTAGCAGGGTAGCCTTATCAAGTAAGGTGGAGAACTAGCTAATGTTAGCAGGGTAGCCATATTAAGTAAGGTGGAGAACTAGCTAACGTTAGCAGGGTGCCTTGTCAAGCAAGGTGGACAACTAGCAAGCATTAGCAGGGTAGCCTTCTCAAGCAACCTGGACAACCAGCTGACGTTAGCAGGGTAGCCTTGTCAAGCAAGGTGGAGAACCAGCTAAAGTTAGCAGGGTAGCCTCGTCAAGTAAGGTGGACAACCAGCTTAAGTTAGCAGGGTAGCCTCATCAAGTGAGGTGGACAACCAGCTAAAGTTAGCAGGGTAGCCTCGTCAAGTAAGGTGGAGAACTAGCTAATGCTAGCAGGGTAGCCTTGTCAAGCAAGGTGGACAACTAGCTAACGTTAGCAGGGTAGCCTTATCAAGTAAGGTGGAGAACTAGCTAATGCTAGCAGGGTAGCCTTATCAAGCAAGGTGGACAACCAGCCTAAGTTAGCAGGGTAGTCTTATTAAGTAAGGTGGACAGCCAGCTAAAGTTAGCAGTGTAGCCTTATCAAGTAAGGTGGAGAACTAGCTAAAGTTAGCAGAGCAGCCCTATCAAGTAAGGTGGAGAACTAGCTAATGTTAGCAGGGTAGCCCTATCAAGCAAGGTGGATAACTAGCTAATGTTAGCAGGGTAGCCTTATTAAGTAAAGCGGACAACCAGCTAAAGTTAGCAGTGTAGCCTTATCAAGTAAGGTGGAGAACTAGCTAATGTTAGCAGGGTACCTTTCTCAGGCAAGGTGGACAACTAGCTAACTTTAGCAGGGTAGCCTTATCAAGTAAGGTGGACAACCAGCTAAAGTTAGCAGTGTAGCCTTCTCAAGCAAGCTGGACAACTAGCTAACGTTAGCCGGGTAGCCTTGTCAAGCAAGGTGGACAACTAGCTAACGTTAGCAGGTTAGCCTTGTCAAGCAAGGTGGACAACTAGCTAACGTTAGCAGGGTAGCCTTATCAAGTAAGGTGGAGAACTAGCTAATGCTAGCAGGGTAGCCTTGTCAAGCAAGGTGGACAACCAGCCTAAGTTAGCAGGGTAGCCTTATCAAGTAAGGTGGACAACCAGCTTAAGTTAGCAGGGTAGCCTTATCAAGTAAGGTGGAGAACTAGCTAGTGTTAGCAGGGTAGCCTTGTCAAGCAAGGTGGACAACTAGCTAACGTTAGCAGGTTAGCCTTGTCAAGCAAGGTGGACAACTAGCTAACGTTAGCAGGGTAGCCTTATCAAGTAAGGTGGAGAACTAGCTAATGCTAGCAGGGTAGCCTTGTCAAGCAAGGTGGACAACCAGCCTAAGTTAGCAGGGTAGCCTTATCAAGTAAGGTGGACAACCAGCCTAAGTTAGCAGGGTAGCCTTGTCTAGTGAGGTGGAGAACCATCTAAAGTTAGCAGGGTAGCCTTATCAAGTAAGGTGGAGAACTAGCTAATGCTAGCAGGGTAGCCTTGTCAAGCAAGGTGGACAACCAGCCTAAGTTAGCAGGGTAGCCTTATCAAGTAAGGTGGACAACCAGCCTAAGTTAGCAGGGTAGCCTTGTCTAGTGAGGTGGAGAACCAGCTAAAGTTAGCAGGGTAGCCTTATCAAGTAAGGTGGAGAACTAGCTAATGTTTGCAGGGTATCTTTTATAATTTACCAATTATATTATACTAGACACACTAGGGGGCAGTAAGCACACATCCCCGGAACAGTGGATAACCCTATCCACAGCACCGGGAGAGCAGTTGGGGATGTCTTACTCAAGGGCACTTCAGTCATGTCCTGTTGCTTCAGGGATTTGAAGCAGGCTGGTTCCTTAATCTCTAGCCCACGGCTGCCCCAACTCTGATGTGTATCCAATATGTGGACAGCCAGATTGGAATTCCGCTTATGTCCGAGTGACGTGGTCTTTTTACAGTGAGCTTGATCGCATTCTGGGTGATGAGCCCAGCTGTCCGTCACTGAAACCTTAAGGTCGCTCCTGTGATGATGATAAAGATGAAACTAAAACCTCAAGGATCAGACCTGCACCTCCTGACAGTCATGACTGTTTACATCTGGGTGAGAGTGCCACATGGGTCAGTGTAGGAGTGTGATCTGTTCAGGCTTATGTTGGATATGCATTACATTTAGGACATACGGGTTTGGTTGGTAACTCATGGTTAGCTCAGGAGTTGTATCAGGCGTGCCCAGTGAGGCAGAGAGCTTATGCTGTGGCCTGGAAGACTCCACTGCCATTTGTTGGCCACTTTGTTGGTTGCGGATCAGGTGCATCACTCACGGTAGTGGCAGCAGGATAACGCACCCTGCCACACTGCCCACAATGTTCGGGAATGGTTTGAAAAGCATGATGAGGAGTTGATGGTGTTGCCCTGACCTCTTAATTCCCCAGATCTCAATCCAATCAAGCATCTACGAGATGTGCTGAATAACTAGTCCAAGCCACAGCAGCTCCACCTCGCCACTTACAGGTCTCCTGCTGAGGGACCTTCTGCTGATGTATTGGTGTCATATACCGCAGGGCACCTTCAGTGGTCTAGTCCATGTCCGTGTCCGTGTGTTGGGGCTGGATTGGTGGATTGGGGAGGATCAACAGCATACCAGGCATGAGGTTTTAGTTCATTCCTGTATATCAGTTCTCAGCAGGTCTAATCAGGAACCCAGAGCTCAGTTGACTTATCCTTGCTTGTCTTGCATCAGTTGATTTAGTAGAAGCAGAGATCTTTATCTATTACTACTTCACTAGAATATATGACCTGATACGTCTGATTACCGGTGCGTCTAATCCGAGTGGAGTTTGGGGAGTGCTCTCCACAGAGCCGCAAAAGCAGGCACAGGCGTTTGAGCTTAATTGGCTCATTAATGTTTCACTTGTGTTAACTGATCGGAGTGTCCTGCTGTTCTTCATCATTAGAAGGGCTATTAGTGACATATGAAGTGCTCGCTGCTGCTAATGCGACTAAAATGCCAGGTTGCCTTTCAAAGCTCATTAGGTTCTCTTCAGGGCTGGATACAGATTCTTATCTCAGGATCAGAGGAGCTGCCTACTGCTCTTCACCATGACGGGGGTCTTAGCTGGATCTGGTGAAGCACGGACAGATCTCTCAGTGTCTCTTACTTTCTCACACCAACACACTACTTACAGCACACCAACACATTACACTTACTGAGTTACTGTACACCAACACACTACTTACATTACACTAACACATTACACTTACTGAGTTACTGTACACCAACACACTACTTACAGTACACTAACGCATTACACTTACTGAGTTACTGTACACCAACACACTACTTACAGTACACTAACGCATTACACTTACTGAGTTACTGTACACCGACACGCTACTCACAGTACACTAACGCATTACACTTACTGAGTTACTGTACACCAACACACTACACTTACTGAGTTACTGTACACCAACACGCTACTTACAGTACACTAACACATTACACTTACCGAGTTACTGTACACCGACACGCTACTTACAGTACACTAACACATTACACTTACTGAGATACTGTACACCGACACACTACTTACAGTACACTAACACACTACACTTACTGAGTTACTCTACACCAACACACTACTTAAAGCACACTAACGCATTACACTTACTGAGTTACTGTACACCAACACACTACTTACAGCACACTAACGCATTACACTTACTGAGTTACTGTACACCAACACACTACTTACAGTACACTAACACACTACACTTACTGAGTTACTCTACACCAACACGCTACTTACAGCACACTAACGCATTACACTTACTGAGTTACTGTACACCAACACGCTACTTATAGCACACTAACACATTACACTTACCGAGTTACCGTACACCAACACGCTACTTACAGCACACTAACACACTACACTTACTGAGTTACTGTACACCAACACGCTACATACAGCACACTAACACATTACACTTACTGAGTTACTGTACACCAACACACTACTTACAGTACACTAACGCATTACACTTACTGAGTTACTGTACACCAACACACTACTTACAGCACACTAACGCATTACACTTACAGAGTTACTGTACACCAACACACTACTTACAGCACACTAACACATTACACATACTGAGTTACTGTACACCAACACACTACTTACAGCACACTAACACATTACTCTTACTGAGTTACTGTACACCAACACACTACTTACAGCACACTAACGCATTACACTTACCGAGTTACTGTACACCAACACACTACTTACAGCACACTAACGCATTACACTTACCGAGTTACTGTACACCAACACACTACTTACAGAACACTAACGCATTACACTTACTGAGTTACTGTACACCAACACACTACTTACAGAACACTTACACATTACACTTACTGAGTTACTGTACACCAACACACTACTTACAGCACACTTACGCATTACACTTACTGAGTTACTGTACACCAACACACTACTTACAGCACACTAACGCATTACACTTACTGAGTTACTGTACACCAACACGCTACTTACAGCACACTAACACATTACACTTACTGAGTTACTGTACACAACACACTACTTACAGCACACTAACACATTACACTTACTGAGTTACTGTACACCAACACGCTACTTACAGCACACTAACACATTACACTTACTCAGTCACTGTACACCAACACGCTACTTACAGCACACTAACACATTACACTTACTGAGTTACTGTACACAACACACTACTTACAGCACACTAACACATTACACTTACTGAGTTACTGTACACCAACACGCTACTTACAGCACACTAACACATTACACTTACTGAGTTACTGTACACCAACACACTACTTACAGCACACTAACGCATTACACTTACTGAGTTACCGTACACCAACACGCTACTTACAGTACACTAACGCATTACACTTACTGAGTTACTGTACACCAACACGCTACTTACAGCACACTAACACATTACACTTACTGAGTTACTGTACACCAACACGCTACTTACAGCACACTAACACATTACACTTACTGAGTCACTGTACACCACAGTAACGCATTACATCTTTGTGACACGGTGTTTCCTTGGGGAGATTTGGGAGAACAGCCGCAGCTGTTTCCACATGTGTACATGTGAAACGCACGATGCAGTCTGGTTCCATAGACTTACATTAAGATTAAATGGGGTTTTTGTCCTCTCCTGTAAAGTTTCCATTTTGGAGATACTTGCTATTCTCCGGACAGCGATGATTTGTGCAATCCGTCCAAATGGCACAAACATTGTCCTGCAAGTGGAACTTGGAGCAAACCAGCATTTCCCTCATCATGCATCACTGTTTCTTTACTTCTCTCTGTTTTTTCCTCACTTCGTTCCCCCCATGCCCCCCCCCACCAGCTAACTCTCTGGTATGCACAGGCAGGAAGCAGTGCGGTGCTTTTTGTTCTGCATCGGTTGTCCAGGAGCTGCAGTCCTGACTCTACAGCGTCTGACGCATATATAAGCTCCTTGAAAGGCTCATCCCACAATCATTCCAGAGCTATAGGGACCCTGCGTTGCCCTAACACAGCCACCCGCCTAACATAAATATATACCTCTGAGAGTGTTGAAGTGCTGTGTAATGCTGCAGTGGCTACATTCTTATCAACGTCAGCCCCGGCCTTTGCTTTCCCTGCCCACTTCGCTGGAGACTGCGACAGAACATATAGATTGAAATCTATGTGATTCATCTATAGCGGCTATCGCTATTTCTATTGATGTATTTTTGGATTAGTTGACGGACTCATTCTTCAGTAAGTGCTAGAATGCTTTCAGGGAAGGTGGGTGGAGTTCATGCATGTACACTCGCCATCTACTGTGTTGGAACACACTACCCAGGTACTTCTGTCCACTCACTGGCCACTTTATGAGATCCAGTAACCTCACAGGTCTAATTTCCAGCCAAACCATTAAGTTAGTCTACGCCAAGCACCGGATACACACTCGTCATTAATCAAATAGCTGCACCCAGAAGAATCAACGGACTGGAATGAAAGTTGGTGGGTAGGTTTGACATTGTGAGAACTGCATGCACACAGAACGTTACGCCGACTGCCCTTAACACCATGTCAACATCACCATAAGACTGCAATGGTGTCGTACCAGACTGTCATGGAGTGTCTCAGAATGGCAGCGGGTCATCTTGAGTGAGTCCTGCTTTTGTCTTGGTGGATGAACGAATCCATGTGTGGAGGCACCGTGGTCAGCACCAAGATGAACTGTCTGTTGTTACAGGCCACATGACCTGAAGGTCTGGTATAACTCCACCTCCACTCCTACTGCACCATCTGCAGGAACTGTGTGAGGATATTCAAGCTGCATGGGATGGATTATCACAGGACACCATTAGGAACCTCTACAACTCCATGCTGAGACGTCTGGCATGTTGCGTTAGCAAACATGGCGGCCCGAGGCCATACTGAGAGACAGACTTCTGTATGTGTAGCTCAATAAATATTGATCATATCAGTCTAAATGTATCATCAGTTATCGTTCCTGGTCACCTTTATCTTCCTTCCCAATAGCATAGCACCCTCGACCACTAGATGTCAGTGTTGTCTTCAGCCATTAGATTCCTCCACACCAGTGTAAACAAGTAGCAATTGAATTGTAGCCCCGTATCATGATACATATCGGATCGCCAATGGTCATCTTGGAGATGTTGTCTCTGGGAGGTACATCAGAATTATCTAAAGCGACTTCAGTCCAAAGATCATGTGAATGAGTTGGTAGGGACAATGTTGCCTTCCCAAAATACTGGCTGGGACATGTCCCTACTGTCCATATGCAAACCTACACCTACGATGGCCCTAGTGCACCACTTTATATTATATTGTTAGCTTAATGCTACGTCTCTGTACTTAACTATAAGTTAGAGTACGAGTTCCAGACAGAGAGAGACTGACGCCGTGGCTACACTTCTTCGAGAGTTCTTTATTGCGGCAGGCAGGGAGTAATAACTCCTAGATACAACAGCGCCCCACAGTGTTCATTAATAGCAACAACAACTTTACTGCAAATACATCACACTGTACATTCATTACAGCTTTTATTAAGACTTTAGACTTACTTTCAGATTTAGCCCTCCACGGGCTCTCCGACGGATGGACAGAGACTCCTGGATGGACTAGTGGACAGAAGCACCTGGATGGACGGACAGAAACACCTGGAAACTCTTGTTTTCACTACGTCTCTTTTAATTTTCAGCCAGATGTGCTACCAACAGCAGCCCTGTGGTTACAGCCTCCAACTGTAAAACCAATAGGCCACTATTCTCGGAAGGGTTTCCGATAAAGTGGCCAGTAAGTGCTTTGGTTACATAAAGTATATTTGCTTTGTCTTGTTTCTAGAGATCGTAAGGGCGATGACCTACGTGATCAACCAGGGAATGGCCATGTACTGGGGGACGTCACGATGGACAGCCATGGAAATTATGGTGAGCCGTAACCCGCCGTAAACCGCTTCCGTCTGTTCCCGTTAATTCACTTAAGGAGCCTGGACGAAGAGAGAAGGTGTACATTATCTGGATTAGCTGGAAGGTGCTTCAGTAGAAAGTGCAAACCTTAATAAGTCTCAGTGTCAACTCTGTCCTTCGCTATCCAATGCCATCCTGCCATCCCCAGAATAATGCCTGTGGCAGAGGACAGCAGAGGCTGCCACATCAGGAGGCGTCCCTCACAGCAAGCTCACAAAACAGCCCAAACGGCTTTAGCGCCTTCCAGCTAAATGCTCAGCTCTTGTTGTTGGCTTGTCTGCGGCTGGGAGGAGGACAAACTGTTGACTCGATCTAAATGAAGTTACAGTGAAGGGAATAGAAGAGGGCACCGGCTCATCCTTTGGCAGGCCTGCCATTGAGGTTATGTTTTTAGCAGCCCCCCTGTAATCTTAGCGTGCGTGCGTGCTAATGCTGTATGCGCTAATGACGGTGTGTTCAGAGCAGTCGGACGGGAGAGTGCTGT
>JAMWET010005133.1:40000-52269 GCA_024036415.1 Prochilodus magdalenae
GATTTAGCACCCACTCAATGTAGCTGGTCATCGTAGCGATGCAGCATGGATCTGCAGTGACCTCTTTCTCACTCACTTACTTTCTAAACTTCCTTAACCTCCTGGGTCGCAGGGGGTCCTGGAGGGGGTGCTAGAAGATAGGATGTTCAGAAGAGGCAACAAGACCATGGACTGCTGGACAGAGAGTTCAGGAAAAACTACATTAGAGATTAGATGATAGATTTGTTTATTGGGTAGCTAGCGTTAGCATACTGTATGTGTTTTTTGAGCCACAATACCATGTTCAGCATCATCTATCGAGTTTGGAATGCATTATCTGGCTTTCTACAAGCTGAAAGATACAAGCTGAAAAAAGACTGGGCTAGTAAAATTAGCTGAGGTAGCACACCATTAGCATTTGTGTGTTCATCTAATGCACTAACTGCCTTTCTCTATGACAGTTTCAAGCCGTGTGTCGTCTACTAAGGCTTTATGTGGTCCGAATATGAAGATGCAATGGCACCATGCAGGGATGCACAGCCAAACTGAACAGTGCTTTGTGAATGTGATGTGCGATAGCCTTAAACTAACCAATGGGGAATTCACAGGTCCTTATTAAACCATTGCATTTAAACTCTGAAAGTAATGATGAAACCTCTAGTGTCTGTAGGTTTAGGCTGGTATAGTGCTGGCCTGGTGCTGGTTTTAGGGTTGCCAAGTTTCAGAAATGAAATTAAAGAATGGGGCCGGGGTGACAGATGGGTGTATTGGGCATGTATCGAAATATGGAACTAATCGCGCCCCATATTTGAGTTGAGCCAGGCGGGCGGGGGGGTTGTGGTTGGGGGGAGATAGTGATCAATCATATGTGTGTGACCGACATGTATATCTAACATTTACGGAAATACGGAACAAATATTTTACGGGACGTCTGGCAACCCTAGCTGGTTTACCTAGTCACCCATGCTGGTTTTACTGGTGATGAGCATATGAATAACTTCCATTGCTACATTGTGGTTTCTATGCTATTGACAGCTATGCAAGTTCCATTGTTTAGGAGCTTAGCTAAAGGCCTAGCATATCATTTACCCTTTGGTGCAGTTTAGCTGTGCTAGCTCACTGCCTTTTGCGTAGTGTTGCCTAGCCTATGCACATAAAATAAAACTGTCACTAGAAATGGTTGTAGCTGTGCATAGTGAGGGCTATTTGTCACTTGTGGATCAGAGAGTACCTTTCAGATTTACCATTTTTGGCAAGGTTAGCTTCAAATTTCATCTGTAATGTTTGTTATGATACGACACAAGTTTGCAGACGGAGCCAGAGCTTTTGGCAGGCAAAAGAAGCACATCCTGGATCATGTGGTGCTTCTAAATGGAGACCAAGTCCACACAGCATGGAAATACAGCAAACAGGTTTAGATTGTTTCCACGTTTTGATCAAGCTTGGACATACATTTACATGCCCTGAACTGAAGGCCCAGCTCTGATAGTCATGATTCCACTGTAATTGACACATTCTTGCAGTAGAGTAGTCAATCAGCTATGGGGCATGTTCAGTGTCTTGTTTTAGACTGGAGCTATGAGTAGAATTGCCACCTTTCAGAAATGAAAATAAGGGACGCCCAACCACGGCCCCCCTGCGCCACCACCACCACAGGCCCGACTCCTGTGGGGCGGGAAACTCGCAGCCTTGCACAGACACAGGTGGGGGGATCCGTATTATTAGATTTAGCGGTCGTGTGTGTGTGACAGACGTGTGTATTGGACATTTACGGAAATACGGAACAAATCTAGACGCAACATTTAATTGCCAAATAAAGGACGGTTCCGTATTTTACAGGACAGGTGGCAACACTAGCTATGAGGCCCAATGTGGTTACACGCCTAAATGATCGCACTGCATCAAACAGTGTCAAGTTGTCACCAAGTCTCTAAAGCTACCACATGGTATCGCTAGACTCGACTCTACTCGCCTTTTTCAATTGTCAATTAGGCAAGCCTGCTACCTGGTACTCGCTCTTACTCTTGGTATCACCTCCAAGTGAGCTGAGCTGCTAATGGGTTGGAGAAAATCTTCACTGCTAGCACTAACACAATGCTAATACTAGCTTCCAGGTTAGTGTACCCTATTGCATCGCCTTTGAGCAACTAGCATTGTCTCGTTTGTTTAAACTCTAATGAAGCATTTCCCAATCTCATCCAGTCACGGCAGAGTCATGCGGCATCACTATAATGACCCTCTGCACTGAGGGGGTACTACACAGCCTTATTATGAACACCAGCAAATATCCAGAGTAGCATCAGCAAGACGGGCTGACTCAAAAAGGTCCTGCTAGGTTATGACGTGTATCTGGAACCATGCAGCCTTGCTGTGCAGCTTCTGGAGTGTGCACTGGGTAGGATAGCTCAAGGTGGCCCCCCAGATGTTCAATTGTGTTCAAGTCTGGGGAATTAGGGGGCCAGTGCAGTATATGAAAATCATGCTCTTCCAACCAATGTCAGACATTTCTAGCCGTCACGTTGTCTTGGTGGAGGATCCCATCTGCCCAAGGGAAGACAATCAGCATGTATGGGTGTACATGTTGCCTTCCGCATGGATGAATGGACCCCGCGAATGCCACATGTCTTGACTTGGCTGAGCTACGTTTGGGTTAAGAGTAAGAATTAAGCCGTATAGAACAGACTATGTGTTATTGGTCATCTGAAATCCAATGCAATCTGTTTATTGGCCCATAAGCGGTCCCTCAATCTGTTTTTTCGGCTCTTTGGCACCTCCTTGTGTTTACATGCAGAAAAGCAGGTTGCTTACAGAAGTCCGAACCAGTCAAGTTACTCTGCAGTCTTCCATTTCTTTCATCTTCCATGCAGTTCAGCTAACAAAATGTGCCTGTCTGTTTTGTCCAGCTTGGTGCCTGAGGAACGAAGGAGTGAGTTCGGTTCTCCTAGGAACCTCAAACCCAGAGCAGCTAACAGAAAACCTGGGAGCCATTCAGGTGAGTGATGGATGTCTGAGAAATGGTGGAATTTCTTCTCACTGTAATTCAGAGTGTGCTGGTAACCATTCTGTACCATTTCCCTCACTCAGGTCCTTCCCAAGATGACCTCCCACGTGGTGTCTGAAATCGACCACATACTCGGAAACAGGCCCTACAGTAAGAAGGACTACCGCTCCTAAGGAATTTAGGTCACGTCCTCATCAGAACATGTCTCTCCTTCTCCTCTTCTTCTTCCTGGGTCTGGCCTCTCACTGGAACCTGAGAGAGCTGAGCCGTCTGCATGCCCCCCTTTCCCACCTGCCAGTAACTCCGCTGGGGTCTCCCAGCACTCCGCTACCATGCAGCCATGCATCGCGATGATGGGAACCACCGATCGTACACAGACCACCAGTCGTCATGTAGCAAGAGCTGCACACCCTCTGACCTGACCAACCTGACCCTGGGCTCGGTGAGCAGAGGGAACCCACTGGAGACTCGGAGACGGTCGTAAGGACCGGAGGTGTGGAGCATGTCGCCCTCTGCTGTTCATATAGGAGCCTTGTTGCCATAAACTAAGAGGAGACAGACTCTGTGAAGCAAAGGTGTCCTGTTACGTGCATCCATAGATGCTGGCTTTGCTGGCCTTTGCCTGTTTAAAGACTGCGCTACTGATTGCATCACAGATTACCGGAATGAGCCCCATCCGCGCTATTTATGAGCTATGTAACCTAGCGTAGAAACAGGAACAAGCACTCGAAGGATATCTGCAACTGCACCATGTACATAGAAGCAAAACCAACCTCAGCCTACCTGACTATACTCCAAATATATAGCATAATTAAATGATCTTCAAATATGTACATAGCGCATCTCAAACAGCCAGCACAATGCGTTTATTGCTGTGTATGTGTCGGTGAGAGCGTGCTCTCCTTCCTCTGTTCTGTCCAGTCTGCTTATTAGGGAAAAGCTCGACCGGGGTCATACGTATTTGTTGTGCGGTCAGTACCTGATAAACCAGTTTCAGGTCAAATCCTTTGGCAGCTGGCGTATATCACGAGTGGTCCCACACCTTCCTTTATGTGTTATTGCCTCATTGGAGTGGGCTACGTTTCTCCTGTTCTATTCTAAAGCCATATTTTACATACCTGTGGATTCTCTTCCAGTGATTCTCCAACCTTGAGAGATGCTGCTCAACCTGAAAGGCGTAGTTGGACAGTAAATCCGATTCACACAGGTTTCCCCTTGGTCTGAAAGGCATATGTAGCTAACGGCTAACTGAAGCTAACCCTACGTTCACGCTAGCAGGCGACAGTGCGACTAGCGATCAGTCGTTTTCTGTGGGGTACATAAAGGGTAGCTGCATTTTAGCAAACGAGCGACAAGTCGGGTGGCCATACGTCAGTTTTAGGACGGACCGTCCGATCGTTCACCTCCCAGTTCTCCGTCCGGCACAGTACCAGGACAGATGCCTTTCAGTCCTCTTTTCAGGATGAACTATTTCAAATGTTCACTCGCCAGCAATTCGCTGTGTGCACAAGATGGCGTCTCCTAATTTCCGGTTTATGGTTGGTATGCATCACTGTTTCCGGTTGCAGTAGTTGTGAGGAGAATTAAGCGAATCTGTGGAAAGCAATAGCAATCATGAGTGTTTTTAAGATAAAGGAGAAACGACTGACGTATCAACGTCGAGAGAAGAAGACGTCTCTACATTGCTGTGTGCTAATTCTTCAAGGTACAACTCGGAGATTAGCTTTCATAGGTTTCCAGTGGATCCTGAGGTGCGGGCTCGGTGGCTCACACAGATTCGTAGGGATGACTTCAGCCCCCTTCAAAGTCCTCGCGTTCGTAGTAGGCATTTCAACAAACTCCAAAAACTCAACAAAGGAGCGGTGCCCTGTCTTTTTGCCTGGAACGATTACAGCATGCCCGCACCAAGGCTTAATGTTTGGCAACGTCGGCCGAGATGCCCGTCTCCGGTCTTGGCAGCGTCTGACACCGACCAAGAGATGGAAGTGCAGATAGTGCCTGATCATGATTACAGCGTTACTCCGACGACCTCAGCAATGGCAGATGCTTTGGCAAATGAGAGCGAAGCACTGAAGAGAAAAAGACAAGAGCTACAACACCAGCTTGAAGCTTCACAACTGCAGTCCCGGTTTGGGCTGCAGCCGCTTGCAGGATCAGACGAAGACAGTCGTTTTTACACAAGGTTGGTCCATGTTTGTGTGTCAGTCTCAGCAATGTACAGTTATCGATGTAACTGGAGACGTACACCTTGAAGCCCTTCTCACGCTTAGTCCTGGGTGCTGTCCACGAAGCCTGAATGATGTGCTGAACATCACTGATGGTTACTTTTGGCAAGTCTTGAAGACATTGTGTGTAAAATGCCGTTTTGTGTGCTGACCGGTGGAAAGCGGAAATGCTTGTGCTTACCAAACTTAGAACCGGGAACCGGAAACGTCACCTTACACAACTAGCCAGTATCATGTGTGCCATTGGCTCATGGCTCAAAAGACATGCCTAGCATTTCATTGGTTTACCAGGGTCATGTGACATCACTCCACTACCGGCTAACCACAGGTCAGCCCTCTAAATGCTAGTCAATTAGTAAGCTCCCGTCTGACTGATCAATCCCATCCAATTAGGTGAGTAGAGCATTTACTGATGTGGTATATAGGTTATGTTATGGGTGTAGCTTCTCCATCATGTTTACCACCACACTGTTAAGAATAGGAACCAAAGGCTGGTAGGAACATAGGTTCAGGGAGCAGAAGCTGGGGACCTCTGACCCCCATATCTACAACTGGTCTGAATGATGTGTTGGAGCCCAATGTTCGCAATGACACTTCACCACGTCATAATTCATTTGCATAACAATGTGTCGCTTGTCATTAAATCACAGCTACAGATTGTGTACTCCCAAAAGAAGGAAGTGACCTGGTTGCCCTGTCGCCTCCTAGTGCGAATGTAGGGTTAGATTTTCTCAACTTCATGCAACCGAATCGGGTACATGCACACAGGGGTGGTGACATATTCCCGCTAAAATCTCAGCCAGCTCAGCCACTTCCTCTATCCACACTGTTGTGTTGAGTTTAGGGAAATCGTGATAATGTCTCAAGCAAAGAAGTTTAAGTTTCAGCGAACTGACAGCACTACAGCTGAACATTGCTGTGTACCTTTATGTCAGGCCTCCAGTAAGTACAACAAAGTACTTAAAAGTTAACTTTTTCCATGATATTCGAGTTTTTTGATGTGGTACTGTATGTATCACTACGTTAGCATTGGTTAGTAAACAAACAGTTTAGCCAAGGGCTAACATTACAAGACCGGATCTTGAATCTTTCATAATGTGGACGTCAGCTTGAAATGTAGAGTTTGAAGCCCTCTCTTTTTACTGTTGCTGACGTTCTTACACAACTGTCTGAATAATACGAGAGTGACGTCGTTGATCGTTAATCCTGAGCAAATATGAAGCGACTTGCGACGTGAAAAAACCGACATTACATAGCTGCGCTGTGTACTAGCAAGACAGGAAGTGATGAAGCTGGCTGACTCGGAATGCGGAAGAGAGTGTGCATATAGGCTATTATGAGGCAGTGAAGCGACACTGTAAACAATTGGTTCCAACAATTCTGTAGACCAGCTCCGAGGTCCCCAGCTTCTAGTCTCTGAACTCTCTGTTCCTATCACCATTTCATTCCAGTCCTCAACAGTGTGGCGGAAGCATCGGGCACCGTACTAGAAGAGAATTCAAATCATAACTTAACCTATGTAACATGCATGACTGCTTTACTCTCCTAATTGGGAGGAATGGATGACCTTCGTCAGAGTCAGATGGGTGCTTACCAATTGACTACCATTTAGAGGGCTGCCCGGCGGGTAGCTGGTAGGCAAGTCACAATGTCACATGACCTTGTTTAACCAATGAAATGCAATGTTTTCCTTTGACACGAACGTGAGCCAGTGGCACACATAATATCGCTGGCGAGCGAACATTTAAAGAGTTCATCTCGAAAGGGGACTGTTAGGTGTCCGTCCAGGTATTGTGCCGGATGGAGGACTGGGAGTTGAAAAAAATGGACTGTCCGGCCTAAAACTGGATGTGTACTAGCTGTTCTGCCGGATGTTAGGACTTTCCATGGTGGATGGGTAAATATGTAAAAAATGGAGGACATTTCCAAGAACAGGCCGCCAAAAAATGGGAAAATTGGGAATGCTGGTCACTGTTACTTTCAAAGATAGATTATAAAAAAAAACAAAAAAAAAAAGATAGACGTTTTTTAGTGAGCTTGCCTCTGTTGCTAGTGTTGAAGTTAAGCAACACAGCATGTGACGCTGGGATAAACTGATGCTTTATGTATCTGTAATATTCAAACAGTATTTATTAGCCTACTGAACCCCCACCACTTCCTCCACTGCGCTACGCCAGTGCTTTCCTCACAGGTTGATATCACAGTGTAAACCAGTGTAATGGTTTAAACAGCTGTCCCGGGACTGATTATGGGATCTTACGGAATGGGATCTAGTTCCCTATAGGAAAATACTGGTCTCTCTTCCCATTAGACAGCAAACCCATCAGGCCTTGATCCTAATGGTCCTAATGGTCTCAGTGACTCAGCAAAGAGCTGTGATAGAGCTGTTGCCTTTAACCAACTGATTGGACTAGAGCTTGTTTCCAGAGTCAGGGACATATCTAGAACTTCCAGAAGGCCTAGAACAACGTTTAGTCTCGCGTGTGCAAATCAAAACCCCCGTGATTGGTCTGATTCACCCAAATAATCTAATCCAACAGTCCAGGACTTTCTCTTCCTCCGGGTCCCCCCCCCCATATAGTCCCACACCCAATAGGACAAGACAGCTTGCTTAGACAAGTAGATGTACCTACATCAGTTGTTCCACCAGTGCTGGTCCTGGAGTGGCTCCCAAACACATACGATTCAACTGGATCAGCTCATTTAAGAAGCCATGTCAGGGCTGCAGGCGGGTGTGTTACAGCAGGGGACTCCACCTAAATTCTGGTTCGTGCAGGTCAGGAAACACTGACCACAACAACACAGAGAATACAAGATTTCTGATCGGCCAAGTTTTCAAAGCGTTTATAGTTTCTCTTATTTTTCCAGGGTTAGGTTTCTAAGTTGTGATGTTATCCTTCACCTTTGGTAACATCTCAAGCTTGTCCGTTCTTACATGGCACTACACCCTGCAGCTCATTTTGCATCGCTGGACAGAACGCACACAACAGACAGATAATCAAACACATCCCTGGTGTCACAGCACAGAAGGGGGTTGAACCCGTGATCTTGTCCATTTCACGTAGGACCGAACACCTTGCCAAACTGGCCACCATGCCCTTTCTAACTTTTTTGTGAACGTCAGTCAGATGATGTTTCCTCACAAAAACAGACGCTATCTTCCATAAGGCTCAGCAACAACATGCCCCCGGACAGGCTGGTGATGGGCAGATACCTGTATTTCAGGAATAATTCATTCATCAGCACCAAAAGAGCATTCCATAAACCAGTCATCTCACTCTCCACACCTGGTACCAATTAGAGGTCTTCTTGATGCGGTATCTGGAACTGCAACAGTTCTCTGAATCAGGGGGGCGGACAACTGTTGTAAATCAGGATTTCTCCCAAAATAACTGCTCCTATTAGTTTCACTACCTTCCACCTCTGTTCATGAAGGTCCTCTTAATGTCTTATTTATGATCCGCACATCTTTAAACCTAATTAGCTTGTGGCATTAATTGAACACAGCATCGTTTCTACAGTCAGATTGCGTTCATATGTTTACGTTTTGGTGAACTTTTAAAAAAAAAAATTTAAAGAACCGTAAACGCTCCCTGGATTTTTCTCCTTCATTGTGGGTTGCATTTAAAGCATTACTGAAACTCCCTGTACGAGTGTGCCTTTGATACTAAAACCTGCTTCAGTGCATTCTACATCATATGCGCTGAATTTTACGCGAAAAGATTCCCTCATGATGGGTGAAACCAGGGCCATACATACTTTGCTAACACACACACACGAGCGAGAAGATTATCAAGCGAGGTGAACATATCCGTGTAACATATGTTTTCCCTTGAACCCAGAGAGAGATTGTTCAGTGATAAGTTGACTACGTGTATGGGTTTTCTAGAGTGATTCATATGGCTGTGAACTGTATAGGGACTGTGTGGTCGAAAAGCTGCTTCAAGTTGGCTGTACATGGCTGTTATGTCATGATCTGCCTTCAACAGAGTGAGTGATGCGGCAATCCTCGCGCAGATGGGGCTATAAGGCTCTACAGATACTGAAGTGGATGGAGCGTACCACGCGGAGTGATGTCTTCTGTGAAATATATACAGTACACAAGATCACATAGAACTCACAAAATGAGGGCGCTTGTGGGAAAGATTAAAATGAATGACATATAGACTCAGTGACCCTAATCGACTCCTGCTAACAAAGTGCTGACTTTTTCACATTTTCAAAAACTCCAAAATAACAAAATTAAGACCCAAACACTATAGGGAAAGGCACGGTAATAGCTGACAACTATTGAAATAGTTCGACGAGAATAAATGTCCCACCACCCCGCCCCCGCGAGCTGGGGATTCGGTAGTCGATAAACTAACTGGAACTGATCAACATGTAAACTGCGTTATTGGTATAAAAAGAGAGAGACGCATGGCTGTCCCGAAACGAGCACCGTCAGCATCCACTGATCATGCAATTTCCATGAAAAAGTCCCGTTACATAGAATATGATTCTCCTGCCCGCTGTGACACCCACAACACCCAATAACCAACCCCCTCCCCACCCCCCAGGTTTGTTTTGTTCTCTCTCTGTAGCTGTATTCCCTCACTCTGCCGGACTCTCACTTTGATCCTCTGGACTCCAGCAGGGACGATGATGAGACCAGACGGAGGCGCTGTAGCTGGACAGAATGTAGTCTCCTGTATTTCCAGACACAAAAGGCCCAATCAATGATTTCCACCATACAGGACTAGGTAAGCATATGAGAAGTATGGGATATGCTGCTGCTGCGCTCCATATGGCCTAATAAAAGCACTTCATAATGCTGGACAGTCCCTAAAAGCTGGAAATTCCCATTTGCTCTCAAAATTCCTACAAGTTTGTGAGACGGATGCAATCAGTCTCTGCTTCTGGATCTAAAAAAGGGCTACAGGTCCTGACTATAGCAAGATGATGCTATAGAGCGGCCCAGTGAGCAGAGGGCCCATATCGGGAAATAAGAGGGACCAAGGTTTCTACTACTGTGGGGTTGAAGTTCTTCAGCAGGAAGAAGGAAGGGATGGCAACGATTGACCCGAGGACAAGGGGAACAGGCGTTTTGTGTAATGTAGAAGATGGAAGAAGGTTGTTGCTTCGTAATCTGCCACTTCGTTCTGCTCTTCCACAGGATCCTTTGTTTGTCCAGGCAGAAAAAGCCACATGTTTATCCACATGCAACACGAAACATTAAACAGTTCCAGCCAATTTCAGCACAAAATAGACATTCCCATAAAACTTTGTTCCGATAATTTACAAATAGTATTGTTGTTGCTACAAAAGCAATGGTTTACCTAAGAATAAATGATGACTGGAAAATAGAAATGTGGCAGCAGCAAGTCCTTTTTTGGCCCTTGAGAATTAGCTAAGGACAGTGCAGGACCCTTGCACATCCTGCTGTCTTGAACAAACCTCCCCATTTGAACACCCTAGGAATACACACAATGTGATGTGAAATAGCATGATCATGTCAGCCTGACCTGCAGTAGCTTAACTCAGGACAATCTGGTCTGTATCTTGCACCCCCCTACCCCACGACTTTATCCCTCACATATAATTAAACAGTGTGTACCTCTCGTCCTTCTCTTTTACGGGGACATTCTTGCGGTTGTCTGGCCTCAGGACAGTCCTTGCGGCGTCACTTCCTTGGAAACGGCATCTTCACGTTTTCTGAGCAACCCTGGACAAGGCCTAGCCACACAAATAATGGTCCTGCGCTGACCTCTGCGATACCACCTCCTTTCAAGGACCCTCCCCCACAAATGTTAATGACAGACTAGACAATTGCCCCACCCAACACCAGTCCTTTCCTGAGCGATGGGAAAACGCTTTACTTGGGCTTGAGGACAATTTGGAAGTTCTTGTACGACAAAAATGGACACCAGGTACGTGCCTGACCAGCGGTGTCATGACGGCGTTTACTAGAAACCGCCAGACTGCCACCAAGGTCATATGTGACCAGATCCTCCAGAAAAAGCCCTGTGGGAACCAGCGAGAGACAGCATTACGCTACTGCATACCATGTGTGTTTACATCTACTTAATAATCTGATCATAACCGGATTATGCTTGCACTCTTTGTTTTATGTGTGAAAACGACACAGGGGTACCAGAAAAATAACAAAAAGACGTTTAACAACTTTACCACGAGAAGCCCAAACAAACACACCTGTGGAGAGACGCTTAAAACCAACCACTATGAGAGAGTTAAATATCCTTAATCTTGCTAGGCGGGTTTAAATATTGTCAGGTTAAAGCGGGCTGGGTTGCTATAAGATCGAGACCCGATCTGATCAGCTTGGCCATCCAATCCAAGACTGGGTGAGGTTTTCCCCACTACCTGAGTACGATAATGTGCATCTAAACACAGTGATGGGGTTACTGACAAAATCAGGCCATCAGTAGATCATAAAGTGTATGTACAGAAACTCAGACAGCAAAATCTCTGAGTCTTAAGACAGACAGACAGACAGACAGACAGACAGACAGACAGATAGAGATAGAGAGAGACAGACAGACAGACAGATAGACAGATAGAGATAGACAGATAGAGATAGAGAGAGACAGACAGACAGACAGATAGACAGACAGAGATAGACAGACAGAGATAGACAGACAGAGATAGACAGACAGAGATAGACAGATAGATAGATAGACAGATTGACAGATAGACAGATAGATAGATAGATAGATAGATAGATAGATAGATAGATAGATAGGACAGATAGAGACAGACAGATAGATAGATAGATAGATAGATAGACAGATTGACAGATAGATAGATAGATAGATAGATAGATAGGATAACAGACGATAGATAGAGGACTTATAATAGAGGGGAAAGTCACGTATTGCTGCAGCCCAAGTACAGAAAGATAAAATAACCAACTACAAAAAATTCCATAAATAAATATCTATAAAAAATAATATAAAAAACACACTAATAAAACAAAAACACAATAACTATTTCCATATTTGGTTACCCATTTTATCAATTTTTCTTTTAACCTATTACTCTCATACAACTTCCCTCAACCCTTA
>JAMWET010005134.1:0-143467 GCA_024036415.1 Prochilodus magdalenae
TTATAGCTTATAACACCAATAGTCTGTAGCCTCTTCTGGGTTTAAATTTCTTGGATCAAAAAATTTTTTAAAAATTTAATTTAAAATGTAACACGGGATCCACCGTGTTTTTTTTCAGTGTTTGGTTCCCGATGGAATACTTTTAGAAACAGAATATTGGGAAATTTGTCTTTTATTTTTTTAAACTCCGTTTACAGGAGTCACAACATTACACTCCCCATACTTTTGTAATATAACCCAAGAGTTTATTCTTTCTATTTTATTTCTGTCTATACAGTTGTATTCTTTGATGTGCTGGCATAATATTTAGTAAGTGACGACTTTCTGAACCCCTGATTCAACATTATGGATGGGCTTCATGCATGCAATGCAATGCATTCATACAGTAGGCTTTCATTCCTTGTCATACCACAAAAACCTGCGATTTCCTCTTGATTCCTTGAATATTTTCACAACACTATCTAAGTAAGTGAAAGGCTTAAATTCGTTCTTAAAGTCTTAGCATGAGAAATGATCTCTTATTGTCTCCCTGACACCTGCAAATTCTCCTGTACCCTCCATTTTCATCTCTCCAGTGATGTCACAACTCACAAGGTCCAACCAAGCCAACCAAGCATTCACAGTCGTGCTTGCCCGAGTATTGATTTGCCTTCACCTCACCCACCCATTAAACCACCTGACTTATAAACCACTCTAAACACATCATAAACTAACGAAACCTTGCCAAACCTAGTTTGCAATTCTGTGGAAGCAGTAGTTCTCCCGTGGACTTTCGCATTGCTATTCCTGGTTCGGCATTCCTTTGTCCTTCGACTTCGTCCTCTTTTGATTCCACTTGGTTCTGTTGCTGTAAGGCCTGCTGGGTTATTGACTTCCCCTTCTTGTGTTTTCTGACCATTCTCTCGGATTTCCCCTCTGATTCTGTTTGCTGGCTTGTTTAATCTCCTCGTTTTTCAACCTCCTTCTGTCTCACTCTCTACCACCCTGGAATTACCTCCTTTTGTTCTGAATGCCTTGATTTTTTGCAAGTTGTACTTACAGATCGACTTTGTCAAATAAACCTCCTTCTGGCTTTTAGCTCTGGGCGCGTCCAGTGCCCAGTCTGTGGTCCCTGACATTCAACCTGCTTATTGGCTTAGCATTTCAAAACAGTATGACTTAATTAGTCACTTGTTTTCGTGTCCTGTGTAAAAAATACTTCTAGCTGCTACATACATGAAAACTGCTGCTGTCCCCTAACTTGCATGATAGACGCTTTCAAATGTTCAAATTACAGTCTTACCACAGGTGATGTTTCTCCAGCCCTGAAGCAGTACACCTCTAGCAGCACCATGCATGGATGTAGGAAGACATAAGACATAGCTGCACACATGCATTCCTCGCTTTTGGCACACGTACATGTATCGTAAACACATCTCAAACAGAAAAAAAAAACAGTTAACACGGTTAGGAGCAGCTTTTACAGTATTGCTGAAACTGCTGAGTGAACAGGCAATGATGACTCATATTCACCATACAAAACACCTCTGAACTGAAGGCGGTTAAAAAACTTACGGTCTTTATAAGGCCCTGGGTTTGACTTCAGCATGGACAGGGTGAAAAGACTCCCTCCTTACTAGTAAGCAGGGAGCACCACTCTTTGGCATACTTCTCTGAAAAGACAAACTTCAAATTTCATTTTCAGAACTTTCACATGTACATGTAAATTTTAAAATATGTTGTCCTTAGGGCTGGGTGATATGGCCTACAATGTTTTCATGTTTAAACACTTTATATCAGTCGATACCAATACGTTTATTACAATACATGTCAAATCATAATTTGTTTCAATTAAACTTGGAAAAATACAATTTGACATGTATTGCAATAAAGTTTGAAGTTTAAAATTTTCTCATTTATCAGGATTACCAGCGGATGGCCATAACCATTGGTGAATGTTACAGGTTATATTAATCCTGTGTCCCCTACACACAGCCAAGCTTACTTTTGTGTGTGAAAGCTGAATTTTGTTTGATATTTGGCCATCTCTGTATTTGAAATATCCTCCCCTATCTTTTAATGGTGCAGCAGATCATGCACCCTCTAAAGGGCTAATCTAATTTGTTGTCTCCAACCCACACAATGTACTGTACTTCTGATGACCATTGTGTCATTGTGGGTCAGTTGTTGTTTATGTGTAATTTGTGAATAACAGGGGGTGAAATCTCCAGCATGTATATTTTATCTTATTTAGTTTTATTCGGGATTGCTACAATTACCAATGGAATATAGTAATTGTTATTTCTGGTTTGTTATGGCTGGTGTTTTTTGTTAGGGGGTACATTGCTGGGTTACATGTGTATGTGGCTACTCCAATGTAACCCTATTTAAATAACTGTGGTATGTGGTATAATAAAAACTAAATTAGTCGTATATTTTATGACTAATAAAATATGACTGTGTGAGTCTGTAACACACAGAACACTGACTGTGCAGAAGTGTGTAGCACTACTAAGTCTTTTGGGATTAAAGTGAGTTTGCTCTAGATTTGTAAAAACTATAGAACTTTGTCTCTATTTCTGTCCAGAAAAAGTTATATCACTGTAGTTATGGTTTATCGCCTTATTGCCAGCCCTATGTCCTTTATGTTTATTTTGAAGCTGTACATTTAAAGGTTTGTACCTTTTTCCACACTCATACTACAGGGGTCTTGATGGCAGTTACTAACATCAGGACAGGTGGTCATAACCTTCCATGTGTTGGCAAAAGTTGCAGCTGTTCCTTCATTCAGTCCTGATTTTGTTTTGAAATCATCTGCCTGGACACCATTAAAATTCCCACACAGACCTGATCGAGAGATATATATCAGTCAATTATACTATACAACCCCATTTCCAAATAAGTTGGTATGCCATGGAAATCATTTAAACCCTGTATTGGATGAAACATAGTACAAAGACAACATGTTGAATGTTGAAACAGGGAAATGTTATTGTATTTTGAAAAACATCCTCATTTTTGATACCAACAACACTTTGTAAAAAGGTTGAGACCAACTAATTAGATCAACTGGCAACAGGTGAGTAACATGATTGTGTATAAAAAAAGTATCAAAATATTAAATTGGATGGCGCAGCATTCGTGATATTGTGCATATAGCTTGGGTGACTTGCACATTTATAAAAGTAACACATTTGAAGTAACAAATGCTGCAGTACAGACAACTACTTCTCCTTTTTTTTTAAGGAAAGTTTGTGGTGATTTCAGAAAGACAATGCCAAACTAAGTTAGAATAGTAGAGCTTTTCAAACTACTATAATAGGTCTTCCTTATTACCAAATGCTCATTGTCAGTGTTGAGGGCTGTTAAAAGAAGAAGTCAAATGACCACAATGGTAAAACCATGAACCTGCCCCAACTTATTTAAAACATGTTGCTGGCATTAAATTTAGAATACAAATGAGAAATACAAAAACATTGTATAGTTGTAGCTGAAATACACACCGGTCAATGTCCCCTTCTTTTCCGAGCTGGCTACAATGTGCACTTGCATGGTTGGAACCATGTGGATCACCAGCTGAAGGCTCGGAGTGTCAGCAATGATGTAGAATGTAGAAGGTTTGAAGATTTTCACTTGATCTGATTTAAATGTAAGAGAACAGAACTTCAAACACCACAACGTTGCATACTCCTTCATCAGTGCTAAGTTTCTAAGTAAGCAAGCATTTTAAGCAAGCTTATGGGTAAATACATTTGTTGTGATCATTAACTATTTATTTGTTACAAATAATGAATTTAATTATCAATAGTAAATATATGAATTAAATTTTTGGTCTGTCACAATGACATCCAGAAGCTTAGTTTTGATTTTTCGGAAGTAATAACTTACTTGTCTTCTCAAAGTTCTGCTTTTGTTTTGAGGTTTTTGCATTCACTTAGATCAGTTAAAAACATAATTATCATGCATATTGCAAGCAAAATAAAACCCTAAAATATATTCATTAAAGTTTCACCATCCAGTTTTTATTTGTTTTTCTTTTTGAGTAGGTATCCCACTTTTTTTAAAGATACAAAATCTAACAAGATTATATGATATGAGGATTGCAGTATAAAGTGCTGAAGAAGTAACGTTTTACATTTCACACTTTCAGTATTTACACTGATGGACAAAATAACTCAAAACAATCTTTCCTTTTTGCCATAGAGTAAACATACTTGTTTGAAAACTCACCAATAAAAACTGGAAGCTTAGTTGCAATGTGATTCACAAGTAGAGTTCCAGTGGACAAAAAAGTAACCTGTTTACGAGATGTGACGTATGAGATACATATTTGAAAAGTATACTTTAAGAACAAACAAGTGACAATATATTCTACAGTCCAAAAGTTTGTAGACATCTGCTTGTGTAGCATTTCCTAATTTCTCACCCCTTGCTGCAGTAGCAGCCGATCCTCTTTTAAAAGCCTTTGCACTAGATTTTGGAACACTGCTGTGAAGTTTTAATTGTATTCAGCCACAAAATCATAAGTAATGTCAGCTACTGAGTGTATCATTTGTTCTGTAGCACCAAAATGGCTCCAACTTATTTCACAGGTACTGGATGAAGCTCCATCACATCAGAGAACAACGTAATGATGGGGGCCTTTATAACCCTCAAACCAAAAAAATGATCATCCAACCAAAGTGGCCATTCAATAAACATAAAACACTTTTACATTGGTGACCTTGTATCTTTATTAGTAGCTTCTTGCTGTTGCCAAGCGACTGGAACTCACTTTTTACGCACACACAGAAATAGCTATCTGGGTATTATATATACATATCGTTTAGGAGGGGAATGGGCAGCGCTCTGATGTTCTATCTTCTTTGCATGTTGTAAACCTTATTTTCCTTTAATAAATCCTTTTCTATTATTTCTCAACGATTCTCAGCCATTTTGGCTGTAAGGGTATTACAACATTACATGCTGTAGACAGTCATTTTTAGCTCCCCTAAGTCATTACACTGCAAGACTGCTGCCAAATAGGCATGGTAACTTTACAAGCTGGACTAGTCACCACACTCACTGTATGTGTTTAACACTGAATTACAGAACATTTATTTTTATGTTAATTATGTTAGTTTTATGTTTATGTTAATTAATGAACTCTGTGTTACTATCCAGCATAACCACTCCTGGTCACGGGCCCTGTTTTGTGGTTTGAAATGAAGAACTGAGGCCATAGTGCTATAATACCTATTTCATTTAATGAATGAGGTATTTCATTCATTAATTTATGTATCACCACTTTCACCACAACCCCACAATATTAGCAGGTTCATGATTCAGCTAAAGCTCTGTAGGCTTACTGAAGGTCATAGGTTGAGAACGAATCAGGAAAAAATTGGAAATACTTACAGTGGCTGCCGGAATGATGAACTTCACCTCAGTTAGACAAGTCTCACTTTCAGTCTGACCGCATTGCACCAGATTCCCAGATACAGTCACATTATCATCCTGCAGAGAAAAGACCCTCATTTCAAGCATTGCTACATGAACATCGAATACATGTTTTATAAGTTGCCCCCTGATTATATAAGGGTCAAATTCATTTAAAATATCAGTCACAGGTTTGAACTTCATTATACTGCGTATTTGTTTTGTGATAGTGACCTTAGTAAGAACGTAGTAGCAGTTTCCATGGAAGGTGTAAGCTTTGCCATCATATGTGGTGATGTGTGACCCTCCCAGCAGAGAGCAAGTGCCAGGACAGTCTAGGGTCTTACAGCTCCACCACCCACCAGAACACTCACTGGCACACAACAGAGTGGAGGATGAAAACAAAGATACAGCTCTTTCTTTTTCTTAGTGTGTATGTCTCTGTGAAAGCACACCCATAACTGTGAACTCTTTATTTACCATTTTCTGCAAGTTGTGTTGTATGACTCTCCAGACTGGTAAACTTTTCCATTGTGAAGGCAGGGACACTGTTCAACTGGGACGCAGCCATTCTTCTCTATGTCATTCCACACAGTTCCTAAGTAGTGAGACATATTATTAAACACACTTTTGCAAATCTTAGACTTCAACACTTCGGTAGATTAGCTATAATGAAACCAGATCATTCTAGGATGAGCTGAAAGTTACAGAACTGCAGTTACCAGTTTTTGAATAGTCAGAGTATTGAGCATCATGGTGATGAAACAATGTTATGCATGCAGCACAAGGTCACGATATATTTACTCCTGTTTGTAAATGTGCTGGGGGAATTACCTGATGGGCAGAAACAGCCCTCTACACAGTGCTCAGCACAGACCTGGCTCCCCTCCTGGTTAGAACACGTGTCTTTGCATGGACTCCCACATTCACTGTGCTCCAGGTTAAACGGACACTCCTTATCTACACAGCATAGTTTTAGTAAAGATGTCAACTGTTTCATTAGGTTTGAAAATAACTCTGGAAATGAGCCTGGAATTCCAGGTTTACAGTTACATTTCCCTAAACAAACAGCTAAAATGGTCTTATAATGTAAAATGTAAAAAGAGATATGCTTCTGTGAAGCTATGCTGTAGAGATATGTGGTTTAGCACTGTCTTATTTAAATACGCAAGGTTTTTCCTAAAAGAGATGTCGTTTGGATGGGAGCATATATGGTTCTTAAACCTCTTCACACTGTTTCACATTGATAGTCCATTTCCTGATGTGTAAGCTGCCCTGCCATAGGCACCAATGTAAACATCAGAGATGCAGCCAACAACTACATACCACACAACCCATTCTTCCTCCAATTCTGCGGTTTGCCCCCAGCATGTGCACACTTGCGTGAGAACTCAGCTAGTGTGTCGCACAGACACACAGACTGACTGCTGTTGCACTGACACAAGTCTCTAACGCATGCTTCCACAAAAGCCTCCTTGGACACTAGGCTGTGGCAGTCACTGAAGGCTGGATCAGACAGCAGCCGTTCACATGTGGTTCTCTGTGAATAAAGAAATATTGCTAGATTACAGTTGAACTTCATCAGGCAGTGTTTTATACAAAAAATGAGATTCCGATGAATGACTGCCTGCCTTGCTACCTCAGAATACTGTATCAGTTTGCAGCATTTATGATGTTTCAGACACATATATGTACTGAGTATATGTACTGCTTGTTTACAAACATTATGTTCATTTAAATGTTATATTCTTTTATTACTTTTTAAAATATAATAATATGCAACTGTATAAAGAAAACTGTGGAAATAAAATCATGAAAATGACTAAAATTAATAAACAAATTCGCCAAAGGCATAACTGTGTTAAACCTAAATCTAAATAAACCCTAATGATCATCTCTATACATTATCTGTTAAGTCTAAACACATTAAAGCCTATCAGACGTTTACACTGACATACAAAAAGTCATCTGATAGCAGTATATATGAATTATAAAGTGGCATTACGTCAGGGAATAGTTTGGAAATACCCACAGTTGTATAACCCTGGCCAGTATATTGGCAAGGCAAAGTAAATGAGGCATGATAGTGGTGCATGATGTCTCAGATGGTTTTATGTCTGGTGAACATGCAAGCCACATCATTCATTGGAACTTTAGAATGGTCCTCGAACCGATTTGAACCTGATGGCACAGTGCATTATCCTACTGGAATATCACATCACTGATAGTGTACATGAAGTTCATTAAGGTGCAGGGACTTGCAAATGATCACCAAGAAGTTAAACATAGCATGCCCCGGTAAATGAGGTGTTTAGGTCGACCAGTGGACCCATGCCACCCCAAACTAGTCTGTGGTCCATGGCTTCATGGGGTCTGCACCACACACAAGCCCCACCATCAGTCGAAAACAATTGGTCCTAAATCAATATATTAAATGAATAAGTTCTAAACAATCACCTTTTCAATACTTAACAGTTCACGACAGTTTATACCTGAAAGAGGCATTCCTGAGTATAGTGCTCAATCTCCTCACACAACTCAGTGGGTGCATCCATCTTCCATTTAAGGCCGTAATGCTGTGATGTTACTTGTTCACCTTTTACAATAGACATGAAAAGCGCTTAAAATGTACCAAGCTCCAACATAAAACTGCAGCCAAGAATGGCCTTCAAAAATACACTATGCCATTATATATCATTATAGTTCTCTTTCTAATTGTCAGATTTGTGTTTCAATTATGTATAGAAGTAAACAGTGTATCAATAGCAGTGAGGCACAGAAAAAATCCCAATATGTACAATATGTATGCTTTTAAGGCAATTGCTACATTTAAAATACTGTAATCAGCAATAGCTTAATAGTTTAGTATAATATGGATAAACATATACTCTTACACTTCATTTCCCTGATAAATAATATTTAATAGATTTGACTCACCATTTATAATGAACTCATTGTTCTTGACACCATTGAAGTCCCCACAAAGTCCACAGGTCTGACTGCTGTACTTTTTGGAAATCTCGATCTGATGAATAGATACAGCACACACAGTGATTCTCTCCATTGAAACCAATGGTGACTATTCGCTGTATTTCTATGCCCTTTACCAAAACTTAAACACTGGAGTACTCATACTGTATAAACTTCAGTGCTTACAAACATCTGCATGTGTGAACATACATTTCATTAGCAGCATATACACCAATCGGCCATTATATTAAAAAAATGATTCTCTGCATACTTTGTTACCCTGTTCTTCAACGGTCAGGCCACCACATAGCAAGTATTATTTGGGAGGTGGATCACACTCAGCACTGCAGTGTCACTGTATTGAACATGGGCTGTGGTCTTTCTAAATATTAATTGGCTAAAAGTTATAAGGAGGTATCTCACTTTGCCAGGACGATACCTGGAAGATCTGAAACTTTTAGCAAGAAAAAGTTTAGTTCTGATTTAATGATATACTAAAGAGATGTAATCTGCTTATAGTTGTTATAGTAGTATAGACTTTTAAAACAGTCACCAAAGACAATCCAGACTTCCTGATGGAATTCTTTTGCATTTAACTCACAGAACCAGGAAGCTCAGTTTTTCCAGCGTTTATTAACTGTTTGTAATGTTTTCCTATTTGATTTCATTCCTGTTCAGTGTTTATCTTTCCTTCTCCTTGTTTGTATGTAAACACTCTTTACATAAACATCCGTGTTTTATCTCTAAAACTCTTAGCAAGGTCTTCTTCATCTGCTGAGTCTACTTAGGCCAATTCTGATAATAAGTGAGCGATCAAATCACTGGTACAAATTCTCTACAGCTGTTATTCATCTCCTTGTATGTATTAGTATAAATTTGCTGCTTATCTATCTATCTATCTATCTATCTATCTATCTATCTATCTATCTATCTATCTATCTATCTATCTATCTATCTATCTATCTAATAGACAAATTAATAGACAAAATTCCACTGACAGCTACCATTTGTCTTGTGGCATTAAATGGCGGTCATACCCCTGGTCCACTAAGTGAAGAAACAGTGAGCTAAATTTTTAATTTAACAAATTTAAAATTCAGCTATATAGAATCAAATAATAACAAAAATGAAGTGTTTATTATAGCCTAAGCGTTTAGTATAACCCTGTGCACCATACTGGCAACAGTGACCTGCTAGTAGTCGGATTTTGCCTGTTTGCCATGTATTTCATAACAAACAAAACATTTTCATTTGGTTTATCAGATTTGAGATGTTTTGGACATCTACACTCTTTCAGTACATACAAATATTAACAGTGGGAGTTTATCTAAAATCTTAAGTTCATTAATCTACAACCAGAGAATGTAAGACACAGATTAGTGTTCTGTTAACTGACTATTAGAAGTATGCAATATTAAAGGAAGCTTGGTCAGTCATTAAAAGATAAAGCAACAACTTTTTTTTACTGTGTGAAAAGTTGATTTCCATTCAAATCAAACTTATGATTTTCCTAGGTGTAGGTTAAGGATAAGAATTAGTTGCTACTTTTCATTTACACGTATATCTGCTTATCGTATTGGCAATGAATGCAGTATGAAATGCATTATAACTGTACCGATAGAGAGTTGTGCTCATCCCAAATGAATGTCAGTCCCAGCTTGGAGCTGATCCTAATGAAACTTATACTTCTCTCGATCCGAATTCCATACTGATAGCTTGGGATGGCCACCCTGTTAATAAAGTATAAAGTTAAGAGAATGTTAAAACCATCATATACCCAAATAAAAAGTACTCCTACAAACTAATCTTGGTATGTGGCATTATACAGAATACCATAAAGATCAACCTTCACAGGAGAGTTATTCCAAAAATATTAATAAAAGTTACAATATAAATGTTGGGACAGTAGACTGAATCCAAAAACAAACAGGAAACAGTAAACTGTAAATTTACTTTCACCTAAATTTACATATAACAGTAAACAGTAAATATTAGTCTTTGATAATTTTTGCAAATATATGCACATGCTGAAACATGAAACAAAAAGTTGTGACAGAAGAAAATTAAGTAACGTTGTGGAATGTTTCTAAACAGGGAATGCTCTCATGGTTGAGTATGAAAAATTTCTAGGAACAGCTGAGGAAGACTGGAAGAATTATGAGGAAGAAAAGAGTTGAGGCCAAAAATGCATCAACAGCTAGGAATAGTGTTAGGTTTAAAAACCAGTAGTGTTGGTGTTGGGGTGAGCATGTGGGTAACGTGTAGATCTGTAAATGCACCATTAATGCTGAGGAATACATAAGTATGCATTTAGGAGCAACATATCTAAACAACATCAGTTCTCAAACTTCAAAAAGAAAGATGATGGGACACAGTGGTGAACACACCCTTGTTCTATTTTTTTTATGTTGCAGGCTTCAAATTCACAATTAAAGTATTCTAAAGTATTATTTTTTAATTACACAGGGGCTGCCAATGAGATCAAGTCATAATTTCCACTGAAGTACTGTATAACATACATAAAAATACAACATTGAAATATTAACAATAATATAAACAGAAATGATAATAAATGATTATGATGATCCATACAATGATTAGAAGAATCTAAATAAATAAAACAAGCCAGAAATAAAGTAGAATTACACCTACAACTTTGATCTAACAAATTATTTAAAAGTACTCTAAACTCATTTTACATTAATAGGAGTTGTTTATTATTTGAAAATTATTTTACACTAACAGAAAGGTTCATGAAAATGCTTTTTACCAAATTCTGTACATATACAAAAACCAAGAAAGTTAATTACCTACAATATTAAATATCGTATCTATAACAGACATGTGGAGATCATTACTGATGGTATTTTCATTTTTCCTACTTTTTCCCAACTTTTTGTACAATAGGAAATTGGTATTGTAATAGGATTGTAGGTAACAAGTTGGCTTCAAACATCTAACAGCAAGTTTACATAATGATTATGTATTATTGTTCTTATTAGTTACGTCTTTCTGTTCTCATATTATTTTAAGTTTAATATAATCACTATGTTAGTATAGCCATGTCACATTCTAAATTGCAGCCTAGAGCCTCTCAGTAAAGACACTTTCAAAATTACTTATTACTTATGTCTTTTTTTATTGCATAAATTCAACAGACACTCACGTCTTATGATTCATGGTAAAGTTGCCATCGTGAAGCTGGATTATAACCCCCTCTATCTTTACAGTGAAGGAGCTGAGGGTGGGGAGATTGTTGATATACTGCCTTCTCATCTGGATGTTAAAGTCAGTCTTGGTGGTGTCACACAGGGTGGCCAGTATGTAGTTACAGGTGTAGGGCAGCTGGAAGAATTGTCCATCAAAGGTACTGAAGTGGAAGTTGCCCCATGTACTGCACACCTGCATGTTGTGATCCATGTTGATTCCTAATGAGACATTAACACATTCTCTACATTGTAGACTTCAGTAATCAGGAATGTGATGGAGCAAATTAAAGTAAATCAAAAAAACATCATCTCAGGAAATTATCCTTTTCAGATATGCCTACTGTATTAATCAAATCAGCTACATAGTTTTCTGTTAATGAACTCAATTAACATGTAATTATAAAAGTAATAAGCTACTTCAGAGTAAATATGTAAGTAAGCCAGCAATGAAAAATCTAGAGTATGTTCACAGTTCTAGTGCCATTTCTAACCAAGAACGATCAAGTGTTAAAGTCTGTTGTGACTTTCTTACCAGTTTGTAGTGCAGAAAGTCCATTTAGTAATGCAGCCACACTCAGCACCCACACTCGAAGCATGGTCATGGTCCCCATAAGTCTGTATGTGAGAGGCTGCTGCTCCCTCTGCCTCTCCACTCTCTTTCTCTAGACTGTTTGAGGATATACTAATCTCAGGGTGGAGCATCAACTTAAGATATGCATTACTACCTGATGATCTGTGACGATTCAGAATTTGTGTTTGAGAGAGAGAACATGTTGTATACATTCAATATTTATTTGATTCTGAGTCTTCACAGATCATCAGATAACAATGTATGTCTTAAGTCAGAAACAAGTAAATACTGAATACTTAGGAGTTTGTGTTTGAGATCAAACATGTTCTAGCTAAACTTTGTGACAGACTAATTAATCCTCGCAGGTACAGGATGTGTAGGTCTAAGATACAAAGTCGGCAGTTTCATCAAACTTCATAAAAATAGAGAATAAGAACCCTAGACATTTCAACCAACTGACCTCAGATACACAGAACTGAACACATGTTTAGGTTTTAACAAATCCAAGACCTGCATGACTATATAATGCACTGTATTTTGTTTAGTAAAAATACATTAAATAAATAAATCAATATTTTTTTCTTTTTTTTCTATTGGTGTTCTAGCGGTTTTGTCATGCCTGCTGGTTCTCCTCTCACCTCTGATCTCCTGGACTCCATTTCCCATAACCCACCACCTGATGTCACATGTTCATCCTTTCCCAGTCACACCATGTTGCCTCGTTCTTGGCCTCTTAAATATTAATTAGTCACCTGACATTAATTAGTTTGTTTAAATACTTCTCTCTGGCACTGGGCCATTGCGAAGTATTGCCAGTCTGTTGCGTACTGAGCGTTCTCTCTGTTTGATCTCATGTTACTTTAGCTTTGACTCTTTTTGATTCTCAGGTTTACTCCCATTGTTTATTTCTTTGGTACCTCTGCCTGGTCTGATTGTCTGCTTGGTTTGACCCTTGCCTGTTTATTGACTCCGACTCAGTTTAGCCCCTGATTGTATCTCCTTGTTCTTGGTGTTGCTGTGTTTTCAGTACAAACCTCTTTAATAAAGGCTTCTAGGTCAGCGTGTGCCACAATCTGTTTGTCCATCGTCAGAGATTTGTGTTTATTATTATGGTAAATGAATTTTAAAATAGAAACTCTTTGATTAAACCAGAATTTAACCACATCTATGAAAACGAATTGAATTTCCATCACTTAATATTATTCCTAAGAAATTGTTGAAATGTTCCCAAGCAGTGACAGAAATAGAGAAATAGAGTCACTTACAATAAAAGTATATAACCATAGTTGTTGTAAATATCAAGCTGTTCCCAGACGAGCTTGGAGATAAAATCCCTCCAGCAGGTCCTAAACCACCTCTGGGTCTTATTCTAACTGACCATGCCTTGTGAAACGCAGATGGACGGCATCCAAGGGGCATTCAAATCAGATGCCCAAACCACCCCAACTGGCTCCCTTTAATGTTGATGCATAGTGGCTCTACTTTGAGCTACTCCCAAGTACAATGGGGCCTGTCACCCTGCAAGCTGATTTATATGGTATATTTAGATATACTGTATATACATATTTGTTAGTAGAGAATTTCTATGTACAGACATATAGTATATCATCTATATATTATTTTCTTAAGCAGCTTATGTATATCCCTTTTGTGTGTGTGTTTCTACTTGCTGTTTTGAATCCTATGAAACCAACTTTAAAATAAACCTGGTAAGCTGTCTTGTCACCTGCCTTGCCAGCCCCCTAGTTACATATATACACATATCCACCCCCTCACTATCCCACAGCCTGGGCCTTGTTACAAAGTATTTTATTATTAAGTATTATAGTAATTATCTGTTTCACAGTGAATAGCGCATTAGTCATAGCCAGGCTGCGCATGTACCTAGTGTGGCTGCTTTACTATTTAAAGCGGAAAGAAAAATTACAATGTGACATGATGCAAATAGGAAGAAAATTTGAGCTTCACCCACTTGTTATTGTGTTGATGGGTTTGTTTCTGGCAATATACTGGCCTGCCATTAGGCACTCCTACTTGTGTCCACACTCATCGTCCATTTTATCAGCTTCACATACAATATAGGAGCATTTTGTAGTTCTACAATTACAGTTTGTACACCATCTGTTTCTCTGTATACTTTGTTAATCCATTTACCCTGTTCTTCAATGTTCAGGACCCCCGACAGGCCCACCCCAGAGTACGTATTATGTGGATCATTCTCAGCACTGCAGTAACACTAACGTTGTGCTGGTGTGAGAGGAACAGAGCAGCCCACTCACTGTCCACTATATTAGACACTTCAAACTTGTTTATCCATCTTCTAGACACAGGACATCAGTGGTCACAGGACACTGTTACCTGGTAGAGGTGGTTGGAGGACATTTATAGACTACACACTACCACCACGTTAGCGTTACTGCAGTGCAGAGAATGATCCACCACCCAATTAATACCTGCTCTGTGGTGGAACTGTGGGGGGCCTGTGGGGGTCCTGACCACTGAAGAACAGGGTAAAGGGAGATTAAGTATACAAAAAACAGATGGAATGCTGTCTGCCTATAGAGTTTGTATATGTAAGTGGAGCTGATAAAATGGACAATAAGTGTAAATACAAGGAGGTGTACCTAATGAAGTGACTAGTGGGTATATACTGTCATGTCTATCTACAAAACTGTTTTGTTGGATTAGTATAGAGATTAAATAACTCACCATTATGTAATTAAGTAATCAGCCCCTAATAGAATTTTGGATATTGGGGAATTTGTACAATTCTGTAGAAAGGAGAAACATAGTGGAAGATCCTTCACAACTAACAGACTACACTGCACACAATTATTGATGCTGTTTGATTTTATTTATATCATTAATCATATGAAGAAATTACATATTTAGAAATGGAATGTGTGTATATCATGATCAATAGAGTAAAACAGAGCATGCAGTAGATTATAAAGCTTAAATCTTTGGTACCTTTTAACAAGGTACTGTGTTCCCTAATAATGAAAGAAATGCATTAATCTTAATTTGACATGTTGCTTGGATTCAATCCAACAACGTTTCATGATCAGATGTGATCACAGTTGGTGAAAAGACTGTAGAAATCAGTTGGTGAGAAATCAGAGACCCGAAGAAGCATTTTTAATCACTGCTTTTTTTGTCTTTGCACTCTGTCACGTGGCAGCCGCACTGTTCAACATAAGTGTAGTTATAAGTGGTCGACGGTTGGCCAGGACAGTTCATCTCCACCTGCTTGGTGCTGGTTCGCAGCTCCTGACAGCAGGAGCACTGATGCATCATGCTGTTCGCTGCCATTGAGTATCTGCACAGACAGACAACACCATCAGAGAAATGGAGAGAGAAACAATAGTGCTTAGTGTGAGTTTGAGCACAAGTGAACACACTCACATGGAGCTAGTGTCACAGGAGCCAGAGCAGGAGGTTATCTCTACGGGATCTACAGATCTACAGCCATTTGCCATCAAATGCGTGTTGTTCTTCTGAACACGGCAGTCCTGCATCTTACCTGAGAGAGGAAGAGCAGGTGTATTATAATCAAAGAGTATTTTAAGGTGCCAGCTTTAAAATAATACCACATAAAAAGCGGGATGCCTGTACACATTCTTACTGCTTCCAGTATTTTTAAACAGTGATTTTTAAGTTTGTAAAATTACTTTAATTTGTTTATTGTTTAACTTGATATAATACCCTTGATATAATAGGTAAGCAAATGCACTATAGACTTGTGTATTCACATACATACCACACTTAGCTTACACATTCTGTTCTAATGCAATTAGAATGCAAAGGACAGTCTGGACAATATACTGTGTTATTTAAGGCTTTCAGGGGATGATTGATGTAACGTGGACAGATGAGGGTACAGGATGCAAGTGCAAGTCTTTAAAAAAGAACCAATACATGCAAACAAAAAAATAAAGATGCTAGGAATAATAAACAAAACGCTATTAAGAACGAGGAACACAGCAACAGAAGTACCAACAGCAAGACAAACACAAAGGGAACAGGGAGTCTAAATGCACAAGGACTAACGAGGAACACCTGGGAAGGGGCAGAGCTACAAACTAGGGACAGGTGAGGGGCATGACAAGAGGGCGGAGACCGGAGGAGGTATACACCAAAACAAACAGTAGCACATGGAACAGGACAACAAATGGCACATGGAAGTGACAAGAAAAAAAAGACAGAAAACCAGAGAAAACAGAGACAAACAGGGGCAAAGAAAGACAGGATGTGACAACTGATTAAGGTTATGGTTAGGTGTGGGTAGGACTGAGAATACTATGGACAGTGCTTTGTAGTTATATCAAGTTACTGCCATTTTTTAAAGTTAGTTAATAATTAGTAAGAGAATGAGTGAGAAACGGAGATGAGTAAAGTTTATCATCTTACAAGTTTTGCAACATCCATCTGGAGTCATTGTCACGGTGCCCTTGAGAAAAACAGTGTAGAAGTTGATCTTATTAATGACTAATGATGATTACATTTCCTAAAAATCTGGAGAATCTACTGCAGATGAACCAGTAATAGCTTTAGTAAGCAGCTTTTAGAAAGCTGATCAGACTGATGAACTTACAGGAGCACACTTTTCCTGGTTAAATGCTGGGCATGAAAGGGTGATTGGCACCAACACAAACGTGTTGCCCACTTTAGAGCAATTATATGTCATGCACTTTTCTTTTGGAGGGCTAAAGCTGTTTCCAGCCTGAAACAGTATGAGACACAGAAAGACAAGAATGACCAAGGTGCAATAATGAGGGGGTTATGAATAATTTCATAAATCTGATGTAAAATCACACTTCATACCTCAATCGTGTATACAGTGCTGTCTGGTCCTGTATAAATACAGCGTTGCTGTACACATTGTCCACAGCATTTCTCTGAGTCAGGCACATAGACAAAGCCCTACACACAAAAACATTGACACTGTCAGATTAATTCCCAATAATGTACTGTGAAACATTTTTATTGCACATAATAATAATATACAGAAATATTTATTTGGGATGCACGTCGCTTCTAAAATATGCATTTTGCTGCATTTGCTTTAGACCTGCCAGGAATGTAAAAGCTGTTCTGAGAAATCATCAGTGTGCTAAGATGCTTTTGGGAAACACAGCACAATTAAGCTTCTTGTATAAGTATGTATGTAGGGTTAATATTGCACATTTAGAGGTGGTTATAAAAGGTTCAATTTATTATGTTTACTTTATCTGTACAGTTAGGTGAATGGACGCTGACTTGCAGGTGAGAGGACAAAAATGAAAAAAAAAAGGAAAAATACAAAAACCTTCTTATACTCTAGGCTTATGATAGCGTCTGAACCATGGTTGTGACTTTGTATCTTAAGGGTAAATAGTAAAAAAAAGAATTATGCTCGATAAGATACCATGATCAAGTTATGGTGATCAGAGTCAAGTGTAAAACGGAGCCGCTAAGTCTCTAAATGTCATGGAACCAGGATACTAATCACTGCCTTTTCACTATTGTGAGTTAGGAAGCGTTTATCAAAAACATCTCAATAGTTTTTTTTATTTACTTCTCCACAACTACAATTTTAGATAATCTGTGGAATTCCTGAGTTTATTAACAATACTTTTTGTTATTGTGCAGATATTCTTGCTTTGCTGGAAGAAAACATTTTTGACAGTTTTTGTCATTAGTTGTCATTCAGTCTATTATTTTAAAATTAATAACTAATTAATTAATTTAAACTGCTTAGAAACTGCTAAAAAACAACAAATTGAACAGCTGACAATGACTAACCAAATATGTTTAAATATACTACACTTATTACCATCCCTGCAATTACTGAGACCTCTACCACGCTCTCATTAACAATAACCTGGAAACCACTTCCTGTTATGGCACTATGTACTTAATTACTGTACTATATCAAATATCAAATCAGTATCACTAGTATTCAGTTTTATTACCTAGGTTAAATGTAGGGCTCCACCATATGTTCTAATGACTTTAGGAGCAGATAAGAAGCTGTGTCACTATTTAGTTCACGACTGTATCATTTATGCAGATTAAAGCCATTACCTGAGAGCAGGTCGTGTCGCAGGTCACTACAGAGCATTCTAAGGCTCGGAATCCAGTGTCGGGGTCCACTTGGGAACCACAGTTGCAGTCCTTACATTTGTCTGCTGGAACTTTAGCTCCGGGCTGTAATTGAATATGAAACAATGAGTTGTCCGTGCTACACCTCCGACCTGGAAAGGTGGAGGCTGCATACTGTTTAACATGCCATTATTATCTTTGCAAACTTCCACCCACACAACTTTACTGGACTGCTCATCAGAAGTGAAATCACCGTATGCTGTAGGGGAAGGCATTGCTGAATACACAAGGAAAGACAATGGCCCCTAATGTAACAGTTGATGCAAATGACAACACAGATAACTGCATGATGCCAAATCTCATGCTTACAACGCACATAAACTGTTCAAGCCTGTTTCCTAAAGACCTGTGAGCCACTGAAAATACTTGCTGTGTTAAAAAACAAGACAAAGGAGACCCTGAATTTTAGAGAAGCTGAGATTTTCAATATATTAATGAATATCAAGCAAGAAAGAGAAAACATTCCAAAACTACAGCCATAATGTTTACAGAATGTTGTTACAGGAGAGGTGATGTAACACAGTGGTAACTGTAACCTGTCCCAACCTTTTTGTTGTTGGTACCAAATACAGAAGGAAACTAATAATAAATAAATCTTACCAAGTATTCCTTGTTGTTGAAGACACAGACCGGCTTGATTCCTGTATGACACAAACAGGCAGGCTGAAAACAAAGATCTTTAGCAAATGTCTTTAAAAAATTGCATGACTTTTGTATCTAGACTCTAGATTTAGTATGTAGTATAGTCTAGTACACACTTCTGAGAGAGGGAACAAGTGAGACAGAGAGAGAGAGAGAGAGAGAGAGAGAGAGAGAGAGTGCCCGCATAATCCTTTAAACTCTCCATTAATTAATTAATTATATATTGTGCCTGATTATTCACAAAATGAAATGTTTACTATAGAAAAGAAACCTGCAGATGTTTATACTAGTCATCAAGCAGCTCTAATGAAAGAATATTAAGAGCCACATTTACTGCAGATTTGTGGCCATGCTAAAACATTCAGTGGAAGCCAAATGACTGTGAAAATAGCCACAGACACCTTTGTTATTAGAAGGTATGTTGTTACTTGAGAAAGCAGGCTGTTATTCTCTTATTATTACTGAAGTGAAGTTACTTAGTTCTATTAGTGTAGGTTTAGATGAGCAGGGCACCTAGGTGTAGTATAATTAGGTATTGTAGGTAATATGGAAGTATATATAGACAAAAACAGGTTATAAAAAGGCCATATCTCACCACTACTGCTAAAAGTCTAAAAAAGTCTTTATTGTAGTTTACTGGAATTTAATTTCAAAACTACTTCAAGTAAACATAACTAAAACAGTGTACTGCTCACTTACCACACGTTTGACAGCAACCATCCCTCCTGACCTCATAGCCTGGTTCGTTACAGGATTGTACAGTTGAACACTGGACAGGTGTACACACTGCACCCATATTCTCTGCACTGCATACACACTCCGTACAGTTCATGGTCCATTTGTCTCCTGGCTGCAGGAGGAACACGCAATCAAAGCTTACAAATCTGACATATTTCTACATTTGTTTATGAATTTTTAGTTAAAGATTTAAAACATTCAAAAGCATTCAACCAACACGCTACGGAGATAGAAAACAGAATCCAGTCTGTACAGTAAACTCACCTTCCTAGGCATTCCCTCACAGTCTACACAACCTAGGACACAGCAGAAACAGATTTACAGCTGCATTAATACATTATACTGGACATGTGTGATAAAGGTCAAGCAGGTGGACTTCTTTTTCAGAGGTCAGGCTATGAACACAGAGTAAATGATTTAAAATAGCTTATACAATATATTATGGATTAGTTATGAGTCATAGTATTAACTTACCACAGACGGATGTGCAAACATCTGTGGCCGTGTTAGAGAGAGTGGTGCCATTAGGACAGAAGCATCCTTCCTTGAAGCCTTCACACTCCTTAGACTTACAATTCACAAACTTCTCATTGTACCTGGATAGATGGCAAAAAGGTGTTCTTACTATCAGCAGATGAAAGACTGAAGAATGAAGACTGAAATGGTACTGTGGTGTGTAGTGTAGCTGTTTGTTGTAATTGCTCTGTTACTTTGAATTGCAGGTTTCTTCCACCTTGGGCCCACATGCCTGGTAGACTTTAGTGCTGGGACACGGGTATTCTATCAAAAGACATGGACACTATGAAAATAATCATCTGTATCTTTAATTCTAGCTTTTAATGATGTTTTTATTTTATGCTCCTCACCACAAAGTCCATTAGTTGATTTCCTCCAGTCCACACATACTGACACAGCAGCACATGAGCTCGCATAAGCCTCCAGACTGAAGCAGCCAGAGGAGTTCCACATGTGGCACACATCATATTTACAGGCCTTATAGAAAGCGACAGGGGAGGATAAATTGTGGCACTTTTCAAACACCCTATAAAAAACACAATGGAGATTTTGTTTAGACAGTGCTCTCCACCACTATCATCAGATTACTAATTAAAGGTGCATTGAAGTTCTAGCAACATTTTACATATTGTTTATGCCAGTTATCCTCAATTTTTAAAAAAATTGGAAATTTAGAAGGGACGGGAATGTAGATCAGTAAAAGTTATGCCAATTAATCACCTTTATCCCATGCACATTTCTATCCTGATGGGAGTGGTATCATCCAGTATGGTACAAGGGATCAATAAATGGTTTGGGAGTATTTGTTTATGAAGTATGTTTTAGAATCAAATCAAATCAAATGTCAAAGCACACTGTTCTAGCACCTCAGCATGGAGGCCCAGCACCTTACTAAAACACTGTATGGGTTTTTCTTTTAATTTGACACACATATATGTCACATACTGCCCTGTCTGGTTACTGCACAGCTTTTCCTGCTCCACCCTGGCTCCACTCATTCTCACACCTGCAGCTGATCTAGGACTTTTTAGGACTGCCATATATACCCCATGGTTTGCTCAGCCTGGTTGCCAAGTCTCTTTGTGCCCACCATAGTTCTGAGCCGTGTATTCCTCTGTTCTTGACCTGTGTATCTTGTAGTGTTTGGTTTGTTTTTCATGGTTTTGATCCTTGCTTGGATTTCTTGGTTTTGTCTGTATGAATATGTCTCTGATGATGCCCGCCTGTGTTTTGACCCCTGCCTTTTCTGGTAGTGATTCCTGGACAACCCCTGATAAAACCACTTTGCACTTGCAACCTGCCTCAACCTCCTCATTACAATATGTATATGCACACAAAATAATAATAAACACAAAATATAATACAGGACAACAGGAAATATTAAAAAATATATATAAATGATCCAATGATCTAATATATATATTAGATCATATATTATTATATCATTATATAATATAAATACAAATGTTATATTTAATTAGCATACAGACATATTATAATCTTAATATTAAACTATGAACATATTAACTAAACTATCTAGGTCATCCACAATGTCTCTGAATATACTGTATTTCCAACCATATCTCTTCATTAATACAGCTGCCTTACTTGCTGAGGATGACTTCACAGATGGCTGGATTACATATTGTGGGAGTCGTGGAAGATGGGGGAGACGGGGGAGACGGGGGAGATGGGGGAGATGGGGTGGGTATAACGGTGCAGCGTGTGTTGTTCACTGCCCAAGCACCTGCCATTGTCTCACATGATGCAACTTGTCCATTAGGAAGTCTGCAGTCATTTTTTCTGTTGTTGTCACAAACACCTTCCAAGACAATTCAGTAAAAACTCAACAGTTCAGAAGAAAAATGGCATGTTGGCATGATTATTGCTAGTGCTGGAATGAAATTTATATAAAATGTACATGATATAAAACCTATATGTGTTATGAAACTATAAAACCATTTCTGTTAGTCATTATATTTTAATAAAATTACAACAAAGACAAAACACTTCTCATCTGGTCTAAGTAAATACTATATGTTTTATAATGGCATATGTTTACACATAGTTTCTGCCAGTTATCCTCAATTTTGAAAGAAGATGGCAAGATGAAAAGTGAGTTTGAAAGCATTTAGCTGGAATGATTTAGGTCTGTTTGTCCCCTTTAGAAGAGAAGAGAACGTAGATCAGTAAAAGCTATGCCAATTCATCACCTTTACCCCAACCATTTCTATCCTGATGGGAGTGGTATCATCCAATATGGTACAAGGGATCAATAAATGGTTTGGGAGTATTTGTTTATGCAGTATGTTTTAGAATCAAATCAAATCAAATGTCAAAGCACACTGAAGTTCTAGCACCTCAGCATGGAGGCCCAGCACCTTACTAAAACACTGTATGGGTTTTCATTTTAATTTGTCACACATATGTATATGCACATAGCATATTGTAGAGCTGTAGGGACACTTACCACACTGTCCCTCGGTGTTGTGGTGGAATAAAGAATATGGTAAATTGACCATAAAGTTCATGCCTGAGAAGCTAATCTCAGCTTTGATAGCAGGAATGTACAGAATCATCGTAATTTCATTAGCGGTGATGGAAAAGTCTGCATTAGTGATAGCTGGCTTCTTCTTTACATTGTTGACCAATATCTGGTAATAAAAAGAGGTTTAGGTATGTATGGTTTAAAACAACACAGAACACGAGGCCTTTGGTTTTTTACATGAGCGCATATATAGACTCTGCATGAATGGGGCACTCATGCCTTTCACACACACATCACAGAACAGCTCTAAACTATGTTTGGTGGCCTGGTATATAAACGTGCCATGAGCTAAGATGAACTCACTCTAGGGAACGAATGTTTTCCACATCTCCTCCAGGCAGACCATGGAAAACAACTTGCGTAACCTAGTATTATCAGATGATTACTCTAAAAATATAGAAATATTGCATATGCCTACAACAACAACTGCTCAAATGATATCACAGCTAAAAGTTACTTTTGTCTGGTACAGCATAGCAGAAGAGGGGGTCAGGGAACAAGGAAACCGACATGCTGAAAGAAGATACTGAAACAAAATATTCCTTTTCTAGCCCTGCTAGCGGTAGCCCTGCTGAACTACTAATGGGCCATAAAATTAGGTTAACTCATGGAAGGGTTTGGGGAGATGTCATAGCAGGCGTTATTCACAACAGTGTTGTGTTGATAGGGGTGTTAGCGTAAAACTGTTGTTGATGGTGCCACCCTGACAATGTCCATCTTTGCTTCCTATTCAAATTTCTTGTCCCACTTCAAATGGTGGGACGGCGACATTCTGTCACAATTAAAGGTGGAATGATCACTTCAAATAAGAAATCAAATTAAGCTTTGAGGGTGGATGTTGTCGCAATTACACAGGGGTTCAGATAAGAAATGTAGATAAAAAAGCCAACTTTGATCTTTTTCCACCTCAACATTAGACAGTTAAGGAAGCACGTTTGGCAGAGCCATTTATCAAACAAGTTTTGAAATGTCAATTTTGGATTGTCAGAAGCTGCATTTAAAAAGCCATGCAACATGATCTGACCATTTATAGGGCTAATCATTCTAAATCACCTGGCATCTAATTCACTGATAAAAGAACCACCACTGTAATACAAACGGGTCGTTTAAAAAGAGTGTAGGATCATGGGCAAACCGTTGGGTGTAACAGCAGAGGTCACTGTTGTTCATATACTGTATACCAAGCAATAACATAGAACAAACTTCTTATCGTGTGAATCATGTGACTTCATGTTGGGCCACATACAGCTATGAGATACAGAATCATTTTTTTCCAAAACCAAACATGACCCTTGTAAGGGAAAGCTGCAGTCATTCCCTTTATATGTACTTGCTATTTTCCAGTATCTTTTAGATCTTTTAGAGAAGTTATTCCATTGTTTATGTTGATTTTCTGACACAATTTCAGGCCAAATATGCTGCATTAATTATTAGTCATCTGTATATTAATTTTAGGCCATTATGTTGGTCCTGTAAGAAGGGGACACTGCTCTTGCTGTTAAAATCCTCCACTGCAGCAGTTTTTGGAAGCTATGAGAGGAGCTGGTAATAGTGTTCCAAGTGGCTCTGATTCAATCTTGACTTCTGGTTTTTCAAATTTGCAAATAATGTTTTTATTCTTTGTGTCAAGCCTAAGATTTCAGTTAGCTGTTGCTAATTCCCTTAGTGTTAGCATAGTCAATATACACTTAATAGACCTTTCCAACACACTTACTTGCACTATAAAACATACAGGGGCCAGCACAAACCCACAAACATTTCCAAACTAACCAATCCAGAACTCACAAAATGTTTATTATAATAGACCTATAGGGGCTCACGGTTTTTCCAAAACTGTCAACTGTTTTTCTGGACATTCCGTGAGCCCTTAATCTGGGTGTGGGCCCCTAGGCTATAGCCTAGGGTATTTTGTGCATTATTCCAGCCATGCATGCCACTACAAAAACAATACAAAGTTTTCAGCCATAGGTGGAACCTTATTTTAGCCACATCCCTGCAGGTGAGACTTTTTGAGGACTCAACTGCTAAATTTCCTTCGGGATCAATAAAACCTATCATCTGTTTCAGGTCCCTGTCTCTCATGGCCACAGAGTGAGCATTTAGATCTTTTGAAATTTAGATTTTGACATTTTTAAATGACTGTGTCCTAAATTGACGAAACACATTTTCTGCAACTAAGTAAACTCACAAACTCTAGCTAACTATTTAAGTACTTAAAGATTAAAGAGAATTATCACTACAGAAACAGTCATGACGAACACATTTAGTAAAGTTTCAGTATCATTCTTATTGCTTTTAGTGTTGTTAGGTGGAATGTTAAATCATTTGTTTAATATAATAAACATAATTACAGGAATAGACTGTCTCAAACAAACATCTAAAATCCAAATTAGTTACAAGTCTAAAATGTATTTTCAGATCTGACTTTGAACCAGTTTGGTAGAATGACCCATATAACCCAGAATATCTGTATCAGTTACCAGTTTATACCAGTTGAAAACACTTACTGTGTTCACAGTGGGGTTCCTTGTCTGTTTTAAGTCGATTCTATACGACTTGTAGTATATGGTTAGACTCTCAGGACAAGCCGAGCCGTGAACGGCATCACAAAAAAAGTTTGTGATGTGAACACTAAAATTGTACTTCTTGGTGATTTCCTGGACCAACACATACGTGCAGTTCCCTTGGAAGGCATAATACTCTCCATCAAAAGTCACGTAATGTGGATCTCCCCAGCCCATGCATTTACCTTTTGGAGAGAAGAACAAAATCACCATGCAATCAGCCTGCTTTGTTCACAGCCAGTGCATATACATAATTTACATTTCATAAATATAGTCTTAAAGCAGTTTTTGTGATCTGCGACACTATAACTAAACAGTACACAGTGTTCTACTGATAGATGTAGTCTATTAAACTCACATGGACATTCATAATGGGAGCAACACCCATCTGCAATCCTCTCCGGTTGAGAGTTTTCATTTTCACACACTGGTTTCGGAGGATCGGGGCGGTCGCACACAGGCGTTATTTGAACTGTTCTATTTATGCACACTTTTACCGAACAGTCTTCAGTCCAGGTTTCTCCATCCTGTTATTAGGAGGAATATAAAAAGGAAAGCACACATACAGTCAAACAAACAATTTTACTAAGAGAGGTGCTAATTACCAACTACTAAAAATAAATGTCTGTTGTTAGCTGAGAGACACTAGCTCTGTATGTGTAGCTCAGTAAATATTATCCATATTAGTCTAAATTTATCATCATTTATTGTTCCTGGTAACCTTTATCAACCTTCCACTGCAGTCAGACACTTTCTTCTGTGTGCAAATATGTTTGTTAATGATGACTGTAATGAAATATAATGTTTTATGTTATACTGTAATTAACATTATATATACAAAATATGTAACATAAAATCAGCTATTACTGATACAAAAACTGATTATGTCAAATACATATGATTTAATTGTATCATCTTATAATAGGAACTTATTTGAACATAATGAAGGTTCAAAACAAGAAAATGAGCAATAATAAGTCATTACAAGTTCACTGTTGGGTGGTGGGATGTGTTTAACTTGGATTCATGCCTGGGAACATTTAAAAACCATGTAATATTGCCAAATAAGTGTTTATTTATAATTAGTGCATGCAGGACATTTGGGAATTGTATGTTGAGAGAAACCTTCTAACTATGTGCAGTAAATGAAAATAACTGCTATGACATTCCTGCCACAGCCCACACATGAACTCTGTGTTTATAAACAGTTGCATTTTTTGCTGATACATTTAATTATGACAAATACCAACCCATCCTTGCTCATAAACCTCTAGGCATGAATTTGCTTACCTTTCTTGGTGGAACAAGGTAGTCACAGCCTTTTGTTGTAGGTGTAGTAGGTCTTGGAGTAGTAGTAGTTGAAGTAGGTGTTGGAGAAGTAGGAGTAGTGGAAGAGCAAGGTATAGAATATTCGACAGGTTGACATTCTGAACCACATTTAACTCCAAAACACTTCCCGGGCCCTTCAATTTTAGTATACATCAAAGATCCTAGATGTAGAAATGATCAAAAGTGAAATGATTAATAATAATCACATAATCATGAGAGTGGGGGAATAATTTGGTAGTCATTTAAGGCAAATATAACTGTTAATATCACAGTTAAATGTTTGTAGTGAGACTTTGGAGTAAGGCTAAGATGCAGGATGGAAAATTCCAGCATGTACAGATCCCAAAGGTCGAGGCAATTGTTTGAAATGATCAAGACCAGGAGCAGTATGTCATTTACAGCCAAGACTAAAAGTAGTGAACGATCCTAAGAATTCAGTCCTAAGAATTTCAGGAAGAGCACAATCCTGAGATGCGAGTCATATTTCTTTAAAAACAAATAGACATTCTGACATGGGTTATAAAACCATATTCAATAGATATGTCTCTGAACTGAACCCTAAGATATTGGTAACAAAACCTAGTTTGGAAATATACAGAAAAGCAGGAGGGGCATTACATCACCTCCTGAACACTGTATAAGTATGGCAACTCTGTGCCCCAGCTCCCCATATAAAACTAATTAAGTTTGAAAAGGCCTTTAGCAGTCATCTCTACTGTACAGCAGAGCACTGATCAGGAAGTGATACCTGGGCATGTTAATACTTAGGCACACAGTGCACATGGGATGAGAGGCCTAATCCAAGATCATAAATTTACCTACTGCTGGGCATAAGTGGAACGTGATATACTTGTGTGTCAGCATCCTCTTTGTGTAGTTTTCCCACAAATCTGGCTAGTTTAAAAATGCAGTGCATGTGCAAGTAATATAGTCATGTGGTGTTGGGTATGGTTATACAATAGAATATAATGTGAATAACATTATGTAGAAAATATTTTAAAATCACATCTACTTTCAGCACCTGTGTAAATGTCACAGATGTCAGAGATTTATGTAATAAATATTTCAGCTCAATCTGTAAGCGAGCTAATTGTTGTTTAAAAAGAAATGAGTCAGTGTTAATAATATATAAGTCGAACAGCCTTACCTACAAGAAACTTCTTGGAATTATATGAGCATGTACATTGGGGACCACGAGTACCTATTGTAGTTGTGTTTTTTTCTTTTGTGACCACATGAGGAGTGGTTGTTATTGTTGTTGTTACTTTTGTAGTTGATGTTTTGGTTGTTGTAGTTGTTTCTGTTGTAGTTGGTGTTGTTACTGTTGTGGTTGGCATTGTTTCTGTGGTGGTTGATGTTGTTGTTACTGTTGTGGTTGGTGTTGTTTCTGTTGTGGTTGGCATTGTTTCTGTGGTGGTTGATGTTGTTGTTACTGTTGTGGTTGGTGTTGTTTCTGTGGTGGTTGGTGTTGTTGTTACTGTTGTGGTTGGTGTTGTTGTTTCTGTTGTGGTTGGTGTTGTTGTTTCTGTTGTGGTTGGTGTTGTAGTTATTGTTGTTGTGCTCATGCAACCATCACAGCACTTTACCCGTATTTCATAGTTGAAACATGGAAGTCCGTTCTGATATTTTTTATAACAAATCAGACCCACAGAAGTGTCACATGTCACATTTTGACCCACTTCTGCTATAGAAACATTACTGTACTGTGTGGCTCTGCATTCAATCCTTAGTGGTTTTTCACAGGAAATCTTTCCTGATTGCCAAAGCCCAGCTATAGATTCAATGTCATCTCCTGTGTTCGGTGGAGTATTAGGGTAGTTGGTGTCCCACCACTCAGACCATTGGCAAGACGTGGGTACACAAGTAGTTGTTGTGGATGATGTTGTTTCTGTTGTGGTTGGCGTTGTTGTTTCTGTTGTGGTTGTTTCTGTTGTTACTGTTGTGGTTGGTGTTGTTTCTGTTGTGGTTGCCGTTGTTGTTTCTGTTGTGGTTGGTGTTGTTGTTACTGTTGTTGTTTCTGTTGTAGTTGGTGTTGTGGTTACGGTTGTAGTAGACGTTTCTGTTGTGGATGATGTTGTTTCTGTTGTGGTTGGCGTTGTTGTTTCTGTTGTGGTTGATGTTTCTGTTGTGGTTGGTGTTGTTGTTACTGTTGTGGTTGGCGTTGTTGTTACAGTTGTGGTTAACGTTTCTGTTGTGGTTGGTGTTGTTGTTACAGTTGTGGTTGATGTTTCTGTTGTAGTTGGTGTTGTTGTTACAGTTGTGGTTGATGTTGTTTCTGTTGTGGTTTGTGTTGTTGTTTCTGTTGTGGTTGGTGTTGTAGTTATTGTTGTTGTGCTCATGCAACCATCACAGCACTTTACCCGTATTTCATAGTTGAGACATGGTAGTCCTTTCTGATATTTTTTATAACAAACCAGACCCACAGAAGTGTCACATGTCACATTTTGACCCACTTTTGCTAATGGACGATCCCTGTAGTCTGTGGCTCTGCATTGAATTCTTAGTGGTTTTTCACAGGAGATTTTTCCTGATTGCCAAAGCCCAGCTATAGATTCAATGTCATCCCCTGTGTTCGGTGGAGTATTAGGGTAGCTGGTGTCCCACCACTTAGACCATTGGCAGTTTGTGGGTACACAAGGAGTTGTCGTTGTTGTGGATGATGTTGTTTCTGTTGTGGTTGGTGTTGTTGTTACTGTTGTTGTTTCTGTTGTGGTTGGCGTTGTTGTTGTTTCTGTTGTGGTTGTTTCTGTTGTTACTGTTGTGGTTGGTGTTGTTTCTGTTGTGGTTGGTGTTGTTATTACTGTTGTTGTTTCTGTTGTAGTTGGTGTGGTGGTTACGGTTGTAGTAGATGTTTCTGTTGTCGATGATGTTGTTTCTGTTGTGGTTGGCGTTGTTGTTTCTGTTGTTGTTGTTTCTGTTGTGGTTGGTGTTGTTGTTTCTGTTGTGGTTGGTGTTGTTGTTACTGTTGTTGTTTCTGTTGTGGTTGGCGTTGTTGTTACAGTTGTGGTTGATGTTTCTGTTGTGGTTGGTGTTGCTGTTACTGTTGTGGTTGGCGTTGTTGTTACAGTTGTGGTTGATGTTTCTGTTGTGGTTGGTGTTGCTGTTACAGTTGTGGTTGATGTTTCTGTTGTAGTTGGTGTTGTTGTCACAGTTGTGGTTGATGTTGTTTCTGTTGTGGTTTGTGTTGTTGTTTCTGTTGTGGTTGGTGTTGTAGTTATTGTTGTTGTGCTCATGCAACCATCACAGCACTTTACCCGTATTTCATAGTTGAGACATGGTAGTCCTTTCTGATATTTTTTATAACAAACCAGACCCACAGAAGTGTCACATGTCACATTTTGACCCACTTTTGCTAATGGACGATCCCTGTAGTCTGTGGCTCTGCATTGAATTCTTAGTGGTTTTTCACAGGAGATTTTTCCTGATTGCCAAAGGTCAGATATAGATTCAATGTCATCTCCTGTGTTCGGTGGTGTATTAGGGTAGTTGGTGTCCCACCACTCAGACCATTGGCAAGACGTGGGTACACAAGTAGTTGTTGTTGTGGATGATGTTGTTTCTGTTGTGGTTGGAGTTGTTGTTTCTGTTGTGGTTGATGTTGTTTCTGTTGTGGTTGGTGTCATTGTTACTGTTGTGGTTGGCGTTGTTGTTTCTGTTGTGGTTGGTGTTGTTGTTACTGTTGTTGTTTCTGTTGTGGTTGGCGTTGTTGTTACAGTTGTGGTTGATGTTTCTGTTGTGGTTGGTGTTGTTGTTACTGTTGTGGTTGGCGTTGTTGTTACAGTTGTGGTTGATGTTTCTGTTGTGGTTGGTGTTGTTGTTACAGTTGTGGTTGATGTTTCTGTTGTAGTTGGTGTTGTTGTTACAGTTGTGGTTGATGTTGTTTCTGTTGTGGTTTGTGTTGTTGTTTCTGTTGTGGTTGGTGTTGTAGTTATTGTTGTTGTGCTCATGCAACCATCACAGCACTTTACCCGTATTTCATAGTTGAGACATGGTAGTCCTTTCTGATATTTTTTATAACAAATCAGACCCACAGAAGTGTCACATGTCACATTTTGACCCACTTCTGCTAATGGACGATCCCTGTAGTCTGTGGCTCTGCATTGAATTCTTAGTGGTTTTTCACAGGAGATCTTTCCTGATTGCCAAAGGTCAGCTATAGATTCAATGTCATCTCCTGTGTTCGGTGGTGTATTAGGGTAGTTGGTGTCCCACCACTCAGACCATTGGCAAGACGTGGGTACACAAGTAGTTGTTGTTGTGGATGATGTTGTTTCTGTTGTGGTTGGAGTTGTTGTTTCTGTTGTGGTTGATGTTGTTTCTGTTGTGGTTGGTGTCGTTGTTACTGTTGTGGTTGACGTTGTTGTTTCTGTTGTGGTTGGCGTTGATGTTGTTTCTGTTGTGGTTGGTGTCATTGTTACTGTTGTGGTTGGCGTTGTTGTTTCTGTTGTGGTTGGTGTTGTTGTTACTGTTGTTGTTTCTGTTGTGGTTGGCGTTGTTGTTACAGTTGTGGTTGATGTTTCTGTTGTGGTTGGTGTTGTTGTTACTGTTGTGGTTGGCGTTGTTGTTACAGTTGTGGTTGATGTTTCTGTTGTGGTTGGTGTTGTTGTTACAGTTGTGGTTGATGTTTCTGTTGTGGTTGGTGTTGTTGTTACAGTTGTGGTTGATGTTTCTGTTGTAGTTGGTGTTGTTGTTACAGTTGTGGTTGATGTTGTTTCTGTTGTGGTTTGTGTTGTTGTTTCTGTTGTGGTTGGTGTTGTAGTTATTGTTGTTGTGCTCATGCAACCATCACAGCACTTTACCCGTATTTCATAGTTGAGACATGGTAGTCCTTTCTGATATTTTTTATAACAAATCAGACCCACAGAAGTGTCACATGTCACATTTTGACCCACTTCTGCTAATGGACGATCCCTGTAGTCTGTGGCTCTGCATTGAATTCTTAGTGGTTTTTCACAGGAGATCTTTCCTGATTGCCAAAGGTCAGCTATAGATTCAATGTCATCTCCTGTGTTCGGTGGTGTATTAGGGTAGTTGGTGTCCCACCACTCAGACCATTGGCAAGACGTGGGTACACAAGTAGTTGTTGTTGTGGATGATGTTGTTTCTGTTGTGGTTGGAGTTGTTGTTTCTGTTGTGGTTGATGTTGTTTCTGTTGTGGTTGGTGTCGTTGTTACTGTTGTGGTTGACGTTGTTGTTTCTGTTGTGGTTGGCGTTGATGTTGTTTCTGTTGTGGTTGGTGTCATTGTTACTGTTGTGGTTGGCGTTGTTGTTTCTGTTGTGGTTGGTGTTGTTGTTACTGTTGTTTTTTGTGTTGTGGTTGGCGTTGTTGTTACAGTTGTGGTTGATGTTTCTGTTGTGGTTGGTGTTGTTGTTACTGTTGTGGTTGGCGTTGTTGTTACAGTTGTGGTTGATGTTTCTGTTGTGGTTGGTGTTGTTGTTACAGTTGTGGTTGATGTTTCTGTTGTAGTTGGTGTTGTTGTTACAGTTGTGGTTGATGTTGTTTCTGTTGTGGTTTGTGTTGTTGTTTCTGTTGTGGTTGGTGTTGTAGTTATTGTTGTTGTGCTCATGCAACCATCACAGCACTTTACCCGTATTTCATAGTTGAGACATGGTAGTCCTTTCTGATATTTTTTATAACAAATCAGACCCACAGAAGTGTCACATGTCACATTTTGACCCACTTTTGCTAATGGACGATCCCTGTAGTCTGTGGCTCTGCATTGAATTCTTAGTGGTTTTTCACAGGAGATTTTTCCTGATTGCCAAAGGTCAGCTATAGATTCAATGTCATCTCCTGTGTTCGGTGGTGTATTAGGGTAGTTGGTGTCCCACCACTCAGACCATTGGCAAGACGTGGGTACACAAGTAGTTGTTGTTGTGGATGATGTTGTTTCTGTTGTGGTTGGAGTTGTTGTTTCTGTTGTGGTTGATGTTGTTTCTGTTTGTTACTGTGTTACTGTTGTGGTTGACGTTGTTGTTTCTGTTGTGGTTGGCGTTGATGTTGTTTCTGTTGTGGTTGGTGTCATTGTTACTGTTGTGGTTGGCGTTGTTGTTTCTGTTGTGGTTGGTGTTGTTGTTACTGTTGTTGTTTCTGTTGTGGTTGGCGTTGTTGTTACAGTTGTGGTTGATGTTTCTGTTGTGGTTGGTGTTGTTGTTACTGTTGTGGTTGGCGTTGTTGTTACAGTTGTGGTTGATGTTTCTGTTGTGGTTGGTGTTGTTGTTACAGTTGTGGTTGATGTTTCTGTTGTAGTTGGTGTTGTTGTTACAGTTGTGGTTGATGTTGTTTCTGTTGTGGTTTGTGTTGTTGTTTCTGTTGTGGTTGGTGTTGTAGTTATTGTTGTTGTGCTCATGCAACCATCACAGCACTTTACCCGTATTTCATAGTTGAGACATGGTAGTCCTTTCTGATATTTTTTATAACAAATCAGACCCACAGAAGTGTCACATGTCACATTTTGACCCACTTTTGCTAATGGACGATCCCTGTAGTCTGTGGCTCTGCATTGAATTCTTAGTGGTTTTTCACAGGAGATTTTTCCTGATTGCCAAAGGTCAGCTATAGATTCAATGTCATCTCCTGTGTTCGGTGGTGTATTAGGGTAGTTGGTGTCCCACCACTCAGACCATTGGCAAGACGTGGGTACACAAGTAGTTGTTGTTGTGGATGATGTTGTTTCTGTTGTGGTTGGAGTTGTTGTTTCTGTTGTGGTTGGTGTCGTTGTTACTGTTGTGGTTGACGTTGTTGTTTCTGTTGTGGTTGGCGTTGATGTTGTTTCTGTTGTGGTTGGTGTCATTGTTACTGTTGTGGTTGGCGTTGTTGTTTCTGTTGTGGTTGGTGTTGTTGTTACTGTTGTTGTTTCTGTTGTGGTTGGCGTTGTTGTTACAGTTGTGGTTGATGTTTCTGTTGTGGTTGGTGTTGTTGTTACTGTTGTGGTTGGCGTTGTTGTTACAGTTGTGGTTAACGTTTCTGTTGTGGTTGGTGTTGTTGTTACAGTTGTGGTTGATGTTTCTGTTGTAGTTGGTGTTGTTGTTACAGTTGTGGTTGATGTTGTTTCTGTTGTGGTTTGTGTTGTTGTTTCTGTTGTGGTTGGTGTTGTAGTTATTGTTGTTGTGCTCATGCAACCATCACAGCACTTTACCCGTATTTCATAGTTGAGACATGGTAGTCCTTTCTGATATTTTTTATAACAAATCAGACCCACAGAAGTGTCACATGTCACATTTTGACCCACTTTTGCTAATGGACGATCCCTGTAGTCTGTGGCTCTGCATTGAATTCTTAGTGGTTTTTCACAGGAGATTTTTCCTGATTGCCAAAGGTCAGATATAGATTCAATGTCATCTCCTGTGTTCGGTGGTGTATTAGGGTAGTTGGTGTCCCACCACTCAGACCATTGGCAAGACGTGGGTACACAAGTAGTTGTTGTTGTGGATGATGTTGTTTCTGTTGTGGTTGGAGTTGTTGTTTCTGTTGTGGTTGATGTTGTTTCTGTTGTGGTTGGTGTCGTTGTTACTGTTGTGGTTGACGTTGTTGTTTCTGTTGTGGTTGGCGTTGATGTTGTTTCTGTTGTGGTTGGTGTCATTGTTACTGTTGTGGTTGGCGTTGTTGTTTCTGTTGTGGTTGGTGTTGTTGTTACTGTTGTTGTTTCTGTTGTGGTTGGCGTTGTTGTTACAGTTGTGGTTGATGTTTCTGTTGTGGTTGGTGTTGTTGTTACTGTTGTGGTTGGCGTTGTTGTTACAGTTGTGGTTGATGTTTCTGTTGTGGTTGGTGTTGTTGTTACAGTTGTGGTTGATGTTTCTGTTGTAGTTGGTGTTGTTGTTACAGTTGTGGTTGATGTTGTTTCTGTTGTGGTTTGTGTTGTTGTTTCTGTTGTGGTTGGTGTTGTAGTTATTGTTGTTGTGCTCATGCAACCATCACAGCACTTTACCCGTATTTCATAGTTGAGACATGGTAGTCCTTTCTGATATTTTTTATAACAAACCAGACCCACAGAAGTGTCACATGTCACATTTTGACCCACTTTTGCTAATGGACGATCCCTGTAGTCTGTGGCTCTGCATTGAATTCTTAGTGGTTTTTCACAGGAGATTTTTCCTGATTGCCAAAGGTCAGATATAGATTCAATGTCATCTCCTGTGTTCGGTGGTGTATTAGGGTAGTTGGTGTCCCACCACTCAGACCATTGGCAAGACGTGGGTACACAAGTAGTTGTTGTTGTGGATGATGTTGTTTCTGTTGTGGTTGATGTTGTTTCTGTTGTGGTTGGCATTGTTGTTACTGTTGTGGTTGGTGTTGTTGTTACTGTTGTTGTTTCTGTTGTAGTTGGCTTTGTGGTTACGGTTGTAGTTGATTCTGTTGTGAATGATGTTGTTTCTGTTGTGGTTGGGGTTGTTGTTTCTGTTGTAGTTGGTTTCATGGTTGTTGTTACCGTTGTGGTTGGTGTGGTGGTTATTGTTGTAGTTGGTGTTGTTGTTACAGTTGTGGTTGTTGTTGGTATTGGTGTTGTGCTTGTATTGCAAATTGAAACACACTGATTTATTTCCTCATTAAGGTATGGTCTCTCTGTGGGGCAGTTGGGAAAACATCCTAAGAAAAAGAACAAAAAAAAAACCCTGTTAATAAGTCTTGAATCCATTCACAGAAAATATTTGTTTAAGATTACATTTGTAACCAAGAAATAATGTTTCTTGGATTTTATTTCTCCATCAGACGTGGTCCTTAAGAAGGATGCACTGACATCTTATATGAACTTTATGACCATCTCTATCTATCCTGGCAGACATCCTGTCAGTCTAATGTCAACCAAAGTCAGGTAAACATAACCAAGGGGAGGCAGAGTCAAAACCAGTAGGACAAGCCGGTGTCAAAAGTCAAAATATATATATATATATATACATACATATATATGTGTGTGTGTGTGTGTGTGTGTGTGTGTGTGTATCATGAACAGTTGTGTATGGTGATTTTTTGGGAGGTTAGGAACGGGAGAATGAGATGCTATTGGTGATTTCCATACATGTGGTTACGACGTCATCGGGTACTAATCTCTGGAAGATGGAGTTTGGGAGATTGGAGGCAGCAGGGAAACCCAAAAGTTTGACATCTACGCTGGCAAATTAGTTGAAAATACTATTTCAAGAATTAGGTTAACTGAAATCAAATATTTAACTTTGTGTAATGTATTGCTAAGAAATTCTACAATGATAGCATTATGTGTTTTGTACGTTAACAAATTAATGATTTAAATTTTACTAAAATCATCCACAACATTTGGTTGGATTACTACTTCCAGATGAACTGTAAGCTCAAACACCTTGATACATAACCAACTCAGCCAACCTAACCATATAATATAGTGCAATAAGCATGCCCCTACAGTATAAACTGACAAAGCGTAAAGTTCTTTCAAACTGCTGACTTTAAAACTTAAGCTGATAAAATCTTAAACTTAGACTTTAAGTCAGCAGCAGAAATTTGGACATAAATACTGTAAGCATTTTTTTGTCAAGTTTTTTAAGCATCATTTTTAAGGTCTGAGGCCTGTTTCTCAAAATGCCCCAGTATCTTTCCTTAAAACCAGGAGTGTTCAGGTCTTATCCACAAAGAACAGGGGATTTTTTTTCTTCTAAAAAAACACATGCACTCAACTGTGCTTCTGGTTGTCTGGAATAAAATGTATCCCGAATTTTCAGTGTTTGCCATTTTTTCACCATTGCATGAATTAAATAGGCTAAATCTCAGATAGCCACATCTGGCAAAGACAGGCACTGCTTGGCTACTGTCAGGGCTGGCAATCTGCTGTGAGACAAAGGTGGCCCACATATTTACAACATGCATTTGGCTCATCTGTACCGCAACAGATCTAGTCCACTTCTGTCACAGGGAGTGGTGCATCGATCTGGCAAATGGGAAAATGGGAAATGTGGGCCAGATTTGGGCCAAAACAATTTTGTTGTCTGGGATGTATTTTTGTCTGAGAGAGTGAACTTTCTGTCTGAACCGGGAAGCAAGGTCTTATAGGGTACTACTATTCCAGTTGTGCAGGTCCTACCATTGCATGTTGTAAGCAGCAGTGGATAGAACAAGGCACACACCAGTGATAACGGTGATATCTGTGAGACCTGCACAAACCACAGAGAGAGAACCGACAAATTGTCCAACATGTGTGGAGTGACCCAAGACCAATGATTGCAGACATTCAGTGAGCAATGACTTTCTCCATGAGTCTTCCTGTCAGTGCTAGCACCATTGGCAAAAGACTGCCAAAACATTATTTTTCTAAACTACTTGGCATGTTTTTATTACCTAACCCCCAGTTGCTCCCCGGGCGCCGTGGATAGGGCTGCCCATCACTCCGGGTAAGTGTGCTCACTGCCCCCTAGTGCATGTGTTCACTAGTGAGTGTGTTTATGGGTGTTTCACTTCATGGATGGGTTGCAGGGACTAAATTTCCCCACTGTGGGATAAACAAGGGTTTAAATCTTAAATCTGTCTTGCTAATAAGCTTGTAACCTAACCCTATAATTTGCTGTTATGTTTATAAATATGGGCCTGTATAGTCGACTACAAATACCCTAACTAGCTTAGTAATCTTAAAGACCTGTGTCTTGATACACTCAAAACTGCAATTCAGAGCAAAAAACTAGAAAAGAGTTCTCCTTTGTCTCAGAGCAGTGCGGGCTGCCATAGCAATGTAAACATAAACAGGTTGTTCATGAATGATGAAGGTAAAGAGTGATCAGCTCGAAGTCAGAAATGGAGGGAGAGTTGGTGCTGGAGGGTGTCTCGGTGATAGAGGATGATTCAGTGATGGAAAACCAGATGTGATAGAGGCTGAGTCAGTGTTGGAGGGAGAGTCAATGTGAGACCAGGTTTAATATTATGTAAAACAAAAATTAATATTTTATAATGATATAGCCACTCTAAACACTCCTTTGTAGATACCCTGCAAAAGCTTTCTGTGCCTCAGCTGATCAGCACATAAAACATGAAGATGTGGGTTCATAGCAAGTAACAAATGCTATAATAGGGTTTGTTAAAATGTCAAAGCAAATGGCTAACAGGACCTAGGGAGGACCTGAATAGATTTTTTAAAGTCACTATAGCAGTAGGATTTTGGATTCAATGCTTAGATGCAATTCGGTCAAGCTGGGTATGTTTTACTGGAGGCACAGGATTTAGATTTTACCTAAATAAAATGTTTAGAAACTGGACCTGTGTCAGAGCTTATAAACTAGTTTGAGTTAGTATCCATATTGGTAGTCAGTATCTAGTTACTGTACAGCATTGCACTAAATTCGTTGCGTATTCAACTGTGTAATTTTATGGCTATAAAAATATTGTATAGTTATTCTGCTCAGTTTGAGAGCTGTCTTGTTCTGCATGGTTATTCTATAGTGTTCCATTACTATTTAAGTTGTGTAAGACTGTACTGTAGATGGACTTGTAATGACAGAGTTGTCCAGGTTAGTAAATGCCCAGTAGAGTATTGAATGTAAAATGGGCACTATTGGAATTGAGAGACCCCTGTGAAATGGACACAATTCTGCAAAGCCAGCTCTGATCAGTTCACCCCAAAAAGTGTTAAGCATGTTATGTTAACGTGACATCAAAGTTGTCAAAAAAAGACTTTATGACAAAGGACATCTATTTAAAAAGCATTTCCAGATGTCTATGTATGTTTATGTCTGTGTTGTAAGTTAAGTCATGGAAAACTAATGGAGCCAAACATTTTCAGCATTTTGTTCTGAATTCTGAACATAAAATATACAGTATCTGCAACGCTGCATAAATCTGTGATTGTTTTAGAATGATCTGCCCTGTTCGTACGTCAACTCTGTGTTGATGGATTAGAATCAGCAGTTGAGCATTAGAACAGTAGACATCTACTGAACATAGTTAAATATGGGCTAGTATTAGCTAGAAAAGTCTTACCTTCTACTGGAGTTTCATTGAAGCATTCTCCTAAGGGATTACTGCAAGTCTTTACGCAAAGTCCGCAGGGTTTGTAGTGCCACTCACAGCCTTCAGGTAAATTGTAGTAGTCGCAAAACAAAGCTGCAGGAATAGTTTAAGTCAATCAGTGGCTTTGTCAAGTCCAGAGCAATGGCACTCTTTACATAACACAGGTTAGCACTGTTAACATATCTCATATACCAGATACTCCCTTCAGATACTCATTTCTATGTATATTGGAATACTTTTTTAGTTACCTTTTATACGTCAGCTAAATTACATTCACTTAGAATACACCTGCAGGGTCCTTTAGCTATTCAAATATGATGAAGTAAAGGTTAGTTGGTTATAAATTCATACAAAAACTTTTTAATTGTAGTTATTAACAGAATAATAACTGTGCTTGTGAATTACATTGATAATAGTAATCACCTTGACCCTGTAAGTGAAGTCATATTAATGATTTCCCTATTTAGACTCACGGCAAATCGTTGGGCTCCTCCACAATATGCAGGCTCCCTTCTCCCTGCATGCTGCGGCATACGCTGCTACGGAAGTACAGAAACACTCACAGTCTCCACCACTGTCACATGCACACGTGTCTTGCACACATATATCGTAATATTTAGCTGGGTCCACCTAAGAGGAGAAACAGAATTCATCAGAATTCACTAAAGCAATCAGATTCCACAAAAGTGTATGATTTTATAAAATCTACATGCAACGAATTCCAAAGTATTTATATAAACATCATGTGCACTATTTAGCAATGCTAATGCTAAACAAACTCTGGCCAGTGTCATACAGAGTGATATGCATTATGACATGACTGCCACAAATATGACTGAAAGGATAGAAGTAAAGTTTTAGTAAAATGCTTTTTGGTGGCTTTGGTGTTATATGCTGATAAATTTGTTTCCTGCTTAGCTTTAACACTAAATAATGAGTAGCTTGTGCTTAATGAATAGTGTGGTCTGTTTTAACTGAGAATTAAATAAATCAATTTTTTGGACATTAATCCAGCATCTTCTTAAAAGGATACTTACTAAGGAGTGACATGAATTAAAGACATCACTCTTGATAATGCTGCACTGTTTGATGGCCCAGGCCTGGCGGTGTGGTCTCATATCGCACGGGCTGCTAATCATGCTGGCTTTGGGACATGAAGAAAAAAGTCTCCAGCTGTTTCCAAATTCAAGCGGGTCCACCACCTCCTCTCCGCCACGAGTCACAAAGTCATTATTACCATTACCATCATAGTTACCACACAGTCCGCATACTTTGCCCTGTCATGGAGAACAAAGTGTATGTAATGTTTAAAAAAGAATACAAGTATGAATGTAATGGACAGGAAAAGTACAAACCAATAAATTACACACCAAAGAATAATTAGAATTGACAAGTGAAATTGTTTTACGTCCACAACCAATACTTTGGTAAACATGCTCCTGTCATCATATTTGTAATTATCTTAAATTTAAAAAAAATATTTATTAGGTGTTGCTGTACTTTTTTGGTTTAATATAGTCAGAACTTTTCACAAACTGAAAAATATTTTCATTAAAGGTCCTTTTTTTCAGTTGATTGTAGTCATTTGTCTCATTGTAATTACGTTAATCCTACTGAAGCATTTGCTTCTTTCTATCTTTAAACTTGTTTAAGATAATTGACTTGCTATTAATCATTATGTTTTACTTTACTTTCTATCATGTAAAGCAGTAAAGAAGGAGTTGATTTTCATTGATTTATTTATTTTTTGCTTACCTTAAAACTGGGATCGAGTGTGATCTTAAGACTAGTTTTCTTGTCCCAGTGCAGAACTAGACCATTACCAGCTTCAATGGCAAAGTAAATCCCCACAGTGTAGATTTTGTAAGGGATCTCTGTGCCGTTCTCATAACTGAAAACTTTAATATTCTCGTCTGAAAGTATGAACTCTTTATTCTGTAGAAATTAAAAAAAGAAAAACACAAACTTTCATCAATTTCATAGTTACTGCTCAACAATTCAGTAGCCTTCAGATGATAGTGTTAATGAAAAAGCTGAAGTGCAGTGATGCTAAAAGGCAGCTGTGTGATAGCCTCACCCCTAGGAAGACTTTGACAGATTTGGAGCAGGTGGTCCCGGTGGTGCCACAGGGGATATTCTCTGTGATGATACGAAAGGAACCACTGGTGCTGCAGTAATCCTGCAAACAGTGGACACTGTCAGACTGTATATTTTGGGGTGGCATGTGCAATGAAATGAATGAGGGTACAACGTCTTTGTACACTGCAAACATCACTTTACAGGTTATCATGCAAAGTTTCATTTGAGCAAGTCAATGTCACAACAGGAACTCAGGTGTCTATTATAATAACAGAGTAGCAGTCAAATGACAGTCACCTTAAAAATCTCCAAAATGTCAATCTTAAAAAAACTTTAGAGGACAGTTTTGGATGAATGAATATTTAAAGTATTGAGAAATAACTAGCCCTTTTAATGTTGCATAAAAAGAGGTGGTGATATGGCAAGAAATATATATCACTGTAATACGTCCAGAGTATGTAGGATATTTACTTTTCATTTTTTTCTCCACAGTTGGAACTGTTAAGCATAAGCCTGTAGAGTATTAATGAGAAACATCTGTTTAATTGTCTAAACTTTTGACTGGTACTTTATGCTCCACAGTTGACAGATTTTACTGAAGGAAGTGAGAAAAACGTTGGATCTCAATCATCAAACGCTCTTAAGAAGAAATGTCTTCTTTAAACCCACTTCTGCAGTTTTCATGAAGATTCTGATATTTACCAGTGTGTTCATATTTAGGAATTATTTCTTAGATAAGAACAGAATCTTCGCACATTCAGACAGAAGGGTGAGAACAGCTCTGCAGTTTAAGAACATGTCATGAATCTGACCTAGACATGTCCCTAAGAGACTTTCCTCAGAACAAATGAACAATAACATTGAGTAACTACACTCAGCTATATGAAAGAAAAGCCGGAGTCTGTTCAGTTTCATTACTAACATTGTTATTTAGACTTTATCCTTCTTGTAATGATTCTGCATAGTCTCATCCATCAGTAATGTACCTTCAAAGCTTTGTCAGGCCACTACACAGGGGTCTGACACTCTTCTGGATTAGTTTCCTCTAACGTATTGTTGAGAAAGTGTATTCTGTGAAAAATGTTTTAATTGCTTTGTGACTTTTTAAATGTTACGTTTTTAATCTGTTTATATATTTTGTTACTATATTGTTAAATTGGGCTACAAAAGATGAAAATGGAGAGATGCAAGAGCATGATCATATATATCTTATCAAATTAAAACATAACCACTGTATGACATACCTGGGCCACCATGTATTCACAGCCTCCACTGAAAGAATATCTCATGCCATCAAAGGTCATGTAATGACCATCACCATAGATTGTGCAAGAGCTTGGACACTTTCTGCGTTTGCAGTCAAACTTTCTGTTTTTGCAAGTGCTGAAAAAAGTCCATAACACTTCCTGGTTAAGGCAGCACAAAATTTAATGATAGAAGCAGAAATGGTTTGAGAATTACTAATCAGCTGACAAATGCTTTGACAAATTGCCTATGTGATTAGAAAGCATGTCAACATTCAAAATGAATAACAAGGTCACCATCAACAGCAGCACATCAGTGACACCACATCTCAGTTTTACTCACCATGTGTTGCAGTCGTCTTTAGCAGTTTCTCCAGGATCGTAGTACACTCCGTTATGAACACATGGACAGTCCTCTTCTTTAACACATCCTCCTTTTCCATCAGCCAGTTGACCAATTGGACAAACACACCCTGAAGTACACTGTATGTTCTCCTGTGGCCCACAACATGCATGGGAAGTTTCAGAAAATGGAAAAAAAAATACTTAATTAACAAATCTTCCATAAGAGATCAAACCATGTGAATACACAAATAACATTTTTAATTACTTACTGCCAGCTTACAACATGATTTATATAATATCCTGATCAGAGAAGATAAAAGCATTGACACTGAAGAGGACTGCCTTCATCATGTGATACAAACTTATGTGGGTCAGGCACACAGATATGAAATAAGACTGGCATCTAGTAGTGCAGAACCTCTGAAATTAAGTACCTCTCCATCCACCCTCTCCGACATTCTTCATCTATTTATCAATTCAACCATCCATCCACTGGTGTACTTACACACTGGTCTGAGTCCAGTGTCTGGCAGCTTTTCTGGCATTCTACGCCTTTTGCTTCAGGTCCAGCATTCGAGCAGTTGAAGAAGACCATAGGAGCTGAACAGTCTGAGACAAAAAAATAAAAACACAATTGTGTGTGTCAAAACTTTAATCCATTAATCTAGTTGTACACTGCACAATTACAGAATAAAAGCTCACCAGTTTGTGGTTTTCCAAGGCATTCTAGCTTTCCGTGTGTGCAAGTGCTGTGAAAAGGTAAAATAACTAAAGTAACTCACTTAAAAATGAAACATTAATTTTAGATATGTTCATCACATAGGACTTCAGTGATAGATGATTGTCTGTGGTGAAATGTTTGTACACATTAGCTGTCCCGGTTTAAACTGTACTGGTTAAGCAGTAGCACTGCACAGGGACACCACACAGCAGGATATTGAGAGCCACTGATTAAATCTACACTTTTACCATGTAGTCCCGTCCTTGATGATGACCTGAGAGGGGGCCACAATCTGGTTGTTGTAGTAACAAGGGCAGCTGGAGGCTGGCACACACTCGCCCTTGTCATTTCGATAGGTACCCTCAGCACAGCCACAGCCATCTACGGATGTGTGAGTCACCTGGCAGGTGTGGTCATATCCACTGAGGGAGCGGCAGGTGGTTCCACAACTGTTCAGGCTGTAGAAGTACTCCATATTTCCTCGACAGTCCATGGAGAACTTGCCTGCACAAAAAGAGACAAATACGCTCATGGTAAAAGTCAGTAAACAAGATGGTAGAGTACAGTTGCAAGTAAAAAAAAAGTGGACCCTTTAGACTTACCTGGATTTCTGCTTGCTTACTTTTAAAATGTGGTCTGTTTCTTATCTAAATCACAGTTACAGACAAACACAGTCTAACTAAACTAATGACTCAAACAGTAATCAGTTTTACACATTTTCACAGTTGTATTAAGCACAAAGAGTGACATCTCCAGTGCAGGCAGAAAAAAGTAAGTGAACCTTGTGTGTTAATGACTAAGAGATGAGATTGGAAGTGTGGTTTTTACACTTTTTTACACTTGCTTTGCCCATTAAATAAAGGCAGCACACAAAGCCTGGTTACCGTCAAACCTGTCATTCTCAAAAAATGCTGAAACATGCAAACACTTTCAGAAGACCTCAGACGACAATTTATAGAGCTGCTAAAAAAGCACTGCTAGTCTTTTGTTAGTCTACAGACACAGTCTCCACAAATGTAGAGAATTTTGTACTGTTATTCTCCCTAGAAGAAAGTGTCCTATTAAAATCACTTCAGGAGAACAACAGCCAATCCTGAAAGAGGTAAAAACCATCCAACCTTAACAGCAAAAACCCTCTCCATGGGTGAGCAGAACCGTGTTTGCTATGTCGTTGGTAAGCAGTCCAAGAGTGTGCAAGAGTTTCTTTCTGTGCTGGCAGCCTCTTTAAAATAATACCATCCCCATCTCAGTAACTGCACTCACGGCTTCAGAACCGTTTTTTCACGCAAGAGCCAAAACTGCTCTTGGCTACACCTGTGTGGCTACATCTAGGTGACTAAAGTTTGGCAATGGCAATGCATGTCTTTGTGTCCAATGGCAACAAGTCACTGGTAATCAAAAAAAAAAGAAAAGAAAAAAAAGTGGTGCCCAGAAAGCAAGGATGAAAAAGTACTTAAAGAGAGGCAGCAAAATGCTCCATAATATGACTAATACAGATATATAACACTACAAAAATGAAAATAGAACTAGATATACATAGAACTGTTATCCAATTTACAGACGCCATTTGTGGAAAAGTTGCAAGAGTTGCTATACAAGAGAACTGCCAGCATTATGCAGGAGCTAAGTCTTCTACAAAATTAAGATAAATAAAATTGATTCCTAAATAAGCCAGATTTTTGTTATTTAATTAGATTTTTGCAAATTATTTGCAAATGCAAATAGCTTTTCTAAAAGGTTTGCACTTTGTGTTTGTATTGCTCATTCTGGCATTTAATGCAACCACATAGCAAAGTTGGAATGATGCTCATAACTAATGTTTTACATGATTGTGATTCTGAGTAGTTTTTTTGGGTTTCTTGAAGTACTGTAAATTATGACTGAAAAGTCATTAATAGTAATGGGTATAGCAAGTCTTCCTTGCTTAGATAAAGTTAGATGTTAAAGATGATAAAGTTGCCATGTCAAGTTATTTTCTAGTTTTGTTGTCTCCCAAGCTACACTTTTCAAATGTTCAAATTACAGTCTTACCACAGGTGATGTTTCTCCAGCCCTGAAGCAGTACACCTCTAGCAGCACACGCATAGACGTAGGAAGACACAGCTGCACACATGCATTCCTCGCTTTTGGCACACTTACATGTATCGTAAACACACCTCTATAGAAAAACAGTTAACACAGTTAGGAGCAGCTTTTACAGTATTGCTGAACTGCTGAGTGAACAGGCAATGATGACTCATATTCACCATACAAAACACCTCTGAACTGAAGGTGTTAAAACTTACGTCTTTATAAGGCCCTGGGTTGACTTCAGCATGACAGGGTGAAAAGACTCCCTCTTTACTTGTAAGCAGGGAGCACCACTCTTTGGCATACGTCTCTGAAAAGACAAACTTCAAACGTTAGAATTTTAAATTTCCATGTTTCTGATGGTTCAGTTATTACCTTATATTACTTTTTAATATTTTTAGACTGTACATTAATAGGTTTGTACCTTTTTCCACGCTCATACTACAGGGGTCTTGAAAGCAGTTACTAACATCAGGACAGGTGGTAAAATGTTTCCATGTGTTGGCAAAAGTTGCGGCTGTTCCTTCTTTCAGTCCTGATTTTGTTCTGAAATCGTCTTTCTGCTGATCATTAAAATTCCCACACAGACCTAATTGAAAGATATTCATGAGTCATATAAAGTTCATTATCATCTTCAGCGCTGCGTCCTTCTGACTAAAAGAGAGAGGAAACACCTAGCCTGTTATCAATGCACAGTTAAAGGTCTGGGGCATTAGGACACATGGCATGGGTGACCTGTACATCTGTGAAGGTACCATTAATGCCTAATACTATATATACGGGTTTTGGAGCAACATATGCTGTTATCCAGACTACATCTGTTTCAGCAGGAATATGCCACACCATGCACTACAACAGCATTGCTCAATAGTAAAATAGTCTGGGTGCTAAACTGACCTGCCTGGAGTCCAGACCTGGCATGCATTGAAAACATTTTGGGCATTATGAAAGTACACCAAGAAGACCCCAAACTGAACAGCTAAAATCAAGTAATCATGATCAATTAATCTCCTCAGTTCCTAAAACACTTCACTTTCTGTCAAAAGAGGGCGTCACATCAAGAAAGTAGTAAAAATGAAACTCCGAAAGGGCATGTCTTTTTCAAAAAACCTAAATCTAAAATAAAAATGTTAATGACTTGCATGTCCTTGCATTCTGTTTTTATTTCCATTATGAACAGTGTTTAAACTTTTTGATTATATGACAAATTAACATAATAATGTTATAGAAGCGGATAGAAATACACACCTGACAATGTCCCCTTCTTTTCCGAGCTGGTTACAATGTACACTTGCATGATTGGAACCATTTGGATCACCAGCTGAAGGCTTGGAGTGTCGGCAATGATGTAGAATGTAGAAGGTTTGAAGATTTTCACTTGATCTGATTTAAATGTAATAGAGAAGAACTTCAAACACCACAACCTTGCATACTCATTCATCTCTAGTAATCAGCAATAATAGTTTATTAGCAGTTCTAGAAATATTGTGAATATTGGTAAAATAAAGTGGGACTTATACATTTGATCCTTCTTAGTTTAATGTGCGTATAGCTTAAAATTCATTACTGAGTTTATCTTTTAGAGATAAAGTGGTGGGGTTCTACATTTGTGGTATTTCTGGTAAAATGGCATACTGTTTTAAAACCAGGGTCATGAAAAAAATTAAAATGACTGTAAAATGAGGCAAATTGTGATAAAATTAAATTAAAAATAAATATTACCAATATATAAATATGTGATAATGTTCTAAATAGGTGAAATTAGGGTGTACAATTTGTAAATTGTGATCGCACAGTGGTACTAGTTGGTGACACTTTTTATTTCTGCATAAGTTATCATCAGATTTTCAAGCATAAAAAGTAGATAAGGAGAAACTAATTAAACAAATGAGACAGAAATATTACATTTGGTCTCCTGTTTATTGAGGAAAATGATCCAATATTTTATATCTGTGAGTGGCAAAGGTAAGTGACCCTTTAGGATTAGCAGATAATTCGAAAGTGAAATTAGAGTCAGGTGATTTCAGTCAAGAGGATGACGATCAAGTGTGGGTGGGCGCCCTGTTTAATTTAGAGAAAAGGAATCTATCAAAGTCTGGTTTTTACAACACATCGCTGATGGAACGATGAATTCTGAATTGACCCAGCAAATTCTAAAAGAAAATGTCAGGACATCTGTCCATGAGCTAAATCTCAAGAAAAGATGGGTCATGCAGCACAACAATGACCGCAAGCACACAAGCCATTCTACCAAACATTGGTTAAAGAAGGATAACATTAATGTTTTAGAATGGCTAAGTCAAAGCCCTGTCCTTGATCTAATAGAAATCTTGGGGAAGGACCTGAAGTAAGCAGTTTAAAGGGAAAACCAACCAACTTATCAGAGCTGCAGATGTTTTGTATGGACGAATGGGCAAAAATCCCTCCAGACCAATGTGAGGGACTGTCCATTTAGTTGCAGTTATTGCTGCACAAGGGGGTCGCACCAGATACTAAAGGTTCACATACTTTTGCCATTCACAAATATGCAATATTAGATCATTTTCCTCAATAAATAAGAGTCAAACATTTTTATCTTATTTTGCTTTTCCAAAGTTATTAGGTCATGGTTAGAAAGAAATAAAGTGGGAAATTTAGGCACCTTAAAGTTGACACTTTTACTGATGGACAAAATCTTTATTTCCATAAAGTAAAAATGAAGATACTAATGTCATAAAACTCACCAAGAAAAACTGGAAACTTAGTTTCAATACCATTCACAAGTAGAGTTCCAGTGGACAAGAAGGTAATCTGTTTATGGGAGATACACATTTGAGAAATACACTTTGAGAAGAGTAGTTTATGTGACAAATCACTATAGTCCAAAACTTTAGACATGCAAGGCTAAAAAGGTTGAATGTTAAATATATTCACACAGGCATTCACTTTGAAATAACAACTTCTTATCTTCATCAGGATGGACTTATTGGGCTATTGTATAACTGTAATAAATACTTATTAAAGAAATAAACAATAAAAAATTGTAGGTTGTGGGTGTGGCTGACCCACTGGTTAGAGGACTGATCAAGACACTGCGCAGCTGTTCCTGCCTTGTAAATAGACTTATTGTCAGTTTTATATGTATATACTATGGTAAATCAAGACAGATGATTAAAGGACTGCTGCCTGTCTTGCGCTGTGAGTCCTTTAAAAAAAAATCAAAATGACATCAGGCTTGAAACTTATTCTGAGACTTGGTTACAACTAACCTAGCTTACCTACCACTCCACCTTAACTCCTCTTGTCATTTTTGTAAGTCTATGTCTGCTTTATTTAGAGTCATTCTACAAGATGGTAGATGCTGCCACCACCCTCACTGTGATCAAGATTAGACATCTTAATGTAGGTATTTAACAGTGAATTAACAGTTAATTAATGAACTTTGCAGTATATTGTCTTCATATGTATATGAATTGTCAGCCATCTAAAGAAATAGCACACTAGGCTACATAAATATTCTGGTTATGGCCCTTGTTTTTGGTTTGATATGATGAACTGAGGCTGTAGGGCTATAATACCTGAGGTATTTCATTCATTAATTTATGTATCACCACTTTCACCACAACCCCACAATATTAGCAGGTTCATGATTCAGCTAAAGCTCTGGAGGCTTACTAAAGTACATAGGTTGAGAATGAATCAGGAAAAAACTAGAAATACTTACAGTGGCTGCCGGAATGATGAACTTCACCTCAGTTAGACAAGTCTCACTTTCAGTCTGACCGCATTGCACCAGATTCCCAGATACAGTCACATTATCATCCTGCAGAGAAAAGACCCTCATTTCAAGCATTGCTACATGAACATCGACTACATGTTTTATAAGTTGCCCCCTGATTATATAAGGGTCAAATTCATTTAAAATATCAGTCACAGGTTTGAACTTCATTATACGGCGTATTTGTTTTGTGATAGTGACCTTAGTAAGAACGTAGTAGCAGTTTCCATGGAAGGTGTAAGCTTTGCCATCATATGTGGTGATGTGTGACCCTCCCAGCAGAGAGCAAGTGCCAGGACAGTCTAGGGTCTTACAGCTCCACCACCCACCAGAACACTCACTGGCACACAACAGAGCGGAGGATGAAAACAAAGATACAGCTCTTTCTTTTTCTTAGTGTGTATGTCTCTGTGAAAGCACACCCATAACTGTGAACTCTTTATTTACCATTTTCTGCAAGTTGTGTTGTATGACTCTCCAGACTGGTAAATTTTTCCATTGTGAGGGCAGGGACACTGTTCAACTGGGATGCAGCCATTTTTCTCTAGGTCATTCCACACAGTTCCTATACAGTGAATACATATTATTAAACACACTTCTGCAAATCTTAGAACTCAACAGTTCTGTAGATTAGCTATAAAGGAACCAGATCAGTCTAGGGTGAGCTGAAAGTTACAGAACTGCAGTTACCAGTTTTTGAATAGTCAGAGTATTGAGCATCATGGTGAGGAAACAATGTTATGCATGCAGCACAAGGTCACAATATTTTTTTTTACAATATATTTAAATGTGCTGGAGGAATTACCTGATGGGCAGAAACAGCCCTCTACACAGTGCTCAGGACAGACCTGGCTCCCCTCCTGGTTAGAACAAGTGTCTTTGCATGGACTCCCACATTCACTGTGCTCCAGGTTAAACGGACACTCCTTATCTACACAGGAGAAACACAGGAGAACATATTACCACTCAAACAGACACAAACATTGTCTGGTCAGTAAACAGCATTTGGTTTTATCTGTTTTTAAAAAATCCTAAAGTGAAGAATCCTCTAAATGTTTTAATCAGAGGTGGCAAGTAACTAAGTACAAGTACTTCTTTCTGATTGATTGAGGACTGTACTGTGTTAGGAATGTAGTCTAATGCAGACAGATCCCCAATGCTGGACATTCACTGTGTGTGAATGTTTGGGATGGGCTGGTCTGCCGGTCCGAAAACAAGTCCCACTCTGGTTTTGTCTCATATAAAGTAATCATCTGATGTTTTTTTTTTCAGTTTTGACTGCTAAAATATAACACAACACTTTTGTCTTAGTACAGATCCCGACAATGTCCATGTTTAATATAATTCTAAAATAAATAACTACATATGCTCAATGTTATAGATACACTCAATGAAAAAAATGAATTTCAAATCATTTAAAAAAAAATACTTTTACTTTTTAATTTTAAGTACTCATGGGTGAGTACTTTTTACTTATACTTGAGTAAAGAAAGTAAGTCATTTAAAGTATTTTTTGTGATATTATTTACTTAGGTAAGGAACTTACTGGTACATTTGCCACCTCTTGTCTTAATGAAAGTCAACTGTGTCAATAGGTTTGAGAATAACTCTGGGAATGAGCCTGCAGTTCCAGGTTTACAGTTACATTTCCCTATACAAACAGCTAAAACTGTCATTGAAGTACCTCAGCCCTGCACCCAATAAAGTAAAACTGCAAAGTACAACAGTTTAATCTACCACATCACCACAAGTAGGGACATGTGATCCTGAAGTACACCCTACATTAAGAAGACAAGAGGATTTGATCCTTTGCCTTCATCCCAGAAGGTGCAGTTATGTTCATTATTATAATTACATACCACACAACCCGTTCTTCCTCCAGTTCTGCGGTTGGCCCCCAGCATGTGCACACTGGCGTGAGAACTCAGATAATGTGTCGCATAGACACACAGATTGATTGCTGTTGCACTGACACAAGTCTCTAATGCACGCTTCCACAAAAGCTTCTGTGGACACCAGGCCGTGGCAGTCACTGAAGGCTGGATCAGAAAGCCGCCGTTCGCATTTGGTTCTCTGTAAATGAGGAAATATTGCTAGATTTCAACTGCTGGCTTCATAATGGAACAAGATCAAATGTTTTTACTCCTATAAGCACAGACTCATTGCCCCTTGGAAAATGATGAGGGATCAGTTATAAGATTATAAAAGATTAGTCTAATTGTGCCAAAGAGGTCACATGATCTCTTCTGTAGCTATTTTGTAACTTGTATTTCATCATTTTGTTTTAGGAATGAGATCAGAATGGGTCATATGTAATATAGAATATGGTATCAAGACATTAAAATTGATATAAGTTAAACCATACAGAGAAACAAGCTTTTAAAATGATCTGGTTTTGTCTTATGCACTTATTCTGTAAATGAAATCACATGTGACTGCATTCAGGGCGTTCAGTATATTTAACTTAGGGACTTCATTAGACTAAGTGAAGGATAAAGGGGTAAAGGCCTTACAGACTTTTTTAAAGACACAAATGCCACAGTGAGCACTAATGGGTTAATTTATCAAACTAAAATTATCATTAGATAAACTGCTGTTCAAGGCTATTTATTATTAGATGTAGCAGGGGGACTAGGCTGTGCCAAAATCTTCTGACAAATCGTGAACAACAGGAAAAATAAAAATAAACAGTATTTCGGAAGCCTGTTTGAGGATTAATGTTAGATTATGTTAAATTATAATTTTTTAATGTAAAAAATTATTATTTATTTTTTTTAATACATATTTATATATATATTTTCTATCCAGTGGAGATTTTAGGAGACGTGAATACAAGATTAGTATTTTCATTTAACTTTTTCAGGAAGACTGGGTATAAAGTTGAGTTATGCTGGACACTAGCCATGTATTTTTCACTGGTATTATAAACGGGATCCTGAAAAGAGAGCTAAAAATAGGTTAAAAATAAAAATCTTCATGCCAGTTCATACCTGAATATGACATTCCTGAGTATGGAGCTCAATCTCCTCACACACTTCAGTGGGTGCATCCATCTTCCATTTAAGGCCGTAATGTTTTGATGTTACTTGTTCACCTTTTAAAATAGACATGAAAAGCACTTAAAATGTACCAAGCTCCAACATATAGCTGAAGCCAAGAGTGGCCTTCAGATACAAATGATAACAGAGAGTCATTATAGTTCAGTTTCGACTTGCCAAATTAGTGTTTTGATTTTTTTTGTAGAAGTAAACAGTGCATCAATGGAGTCACGGAAATAATCCCACTAAGTACAATATGTATGTATTTAAGGCAATTTTGACACTGAAGGCATTGTAAAGAGTAACAATACAACCTGGGCAAACAGTTACATTTACACATTCTTCTCCTTAATAAATAATATTATTTGACTCACCATTTTCAATGAACTCGTTGTTTTTGACACCATTAAAGTCCCCGCAAAGTCCACAGGTCTGACTTCTGTACTTTCTAGAAATCTCGATCTGATGAATAGATACAGCACACATGGTGATTATCTCAACAGAAACCAATGGTGACTATACACTGTAATTTCTAAGCACTAAAACATTGGATTACTTATACTGTATAAACTTAAGTGCTTTTAAATGCATATAAGTAAGAACCTATGTTTCATCTGCAACACATGTATGCATGCAAGTGAAAACAGTTAGCAATGAAAACTTCAAGCTAAAACAACAAAGGGGGGTGTAGATTATAAAAAGTGGAAATATCAAGAATGAAATATATCAGTGTTTTATAATGGACAGTTGTAGGCAGTGCTTCCTCAAAAACCAAAAGGGATTATTTATTGTAAAATTTGTGATTCCAGGTGTGATTGTTAGTGTGAAGTCCACTGCTGTAGAAGCTGTGGCAGTGATGGTAAATTATTAAGAGAATAACAAGTAGAACCGTTTCTTTATGTTTCTTTGCTGAACTTATGATTAGGCTTTCTGTACAGGGATTAACTAGAGAGATGTAATCTGGTTGTGGTTGCTATAGTAAAAAAGGATATTGTGGAACAGCTGCCAAAGATACTCCAAACTTTTTGGTTGAATTCCTCTGTATTTAACTAACAGACCAGGAAGTTCATTTTTTCCAATGTTTTTAACCGCTTGGAATGTTTCCCTGTTTGATTAGACTCTGACATGAAAGTTTAATATCCTGTTCAGTGCTTATCTGAGCTTTTCACTGTCTGTATGTACACACTGTTTACATAAAGATGTGCTGTTTGCGTTTTGTCTCTGAGATGCTTAGCAAACCACAATACAGCCTTCTGTCTATTTAGGCAAATTATGACACTGAGTGAGTGATGACTGATAAAACTTCTCCACAGCTGTTATTTATCTCTCACTTTCAGTGCATCACATACACATTTAGACAAAAAAGAAATATCTGTTTCAAAAAGTCTTTGTGTTTTGAATTTGTATGTATATGTATAAATTTGATGCCTTTTTCAGATTCTAATTCCCATTGCTGCCTAAATGGGAACAATGACTGTTAACACACATAAGTCACAATGTGCTGCACAAGTCCAATACTATTAAAATATGTTGTATGAACATAATAGACAAATTATTAGGCTAGACAAAAGTCCACTGTCCTTTGTTTTGTGGCATTAAATGGCGGTTATACTCCTGGTCTACTAAGCGAAGAAACAGTGAGCTAAATTTCTAATTTAACAAATTTAAAATTCAGCTATATAGAATTAAATAATAACAAAAATGACCTATACCATAATGTTGGCCTCAGAAAAGCATTTTTTTATAGCCTAAGAGTTTAGTATAACCCTGTGCACCATATTGGCCACAGTGACCTGCTAGTAGTCGGATTGTATTTCATAGTAGTAGTCATGTATTTCATAACAAACAAAACATTTTCATTTGGTTTATCAGATTTGACATCTACACTCTTTCAGTACATACAAATATTAACAGTGGGAGTTTATCTAAAATCTTAAGTTCATTAATCTACAACCAGAGAATGTAAGACACAGATTAGTGTTCTGTTAACTGACTATTAGAAGTACACAATATTAAAGGAAGCTTGGTCAGTCATTGAAAGATAAAGCACCAACTTTTTTACTGTGTGAAAAGTTGATTTTCGTTCAAATCAAACTCATGATTTTCCTAGGTGTAGGTTAAGGATAAGAATTAGGTGCTACATTTCATTTACACTTATATCTGCTTATCGTATTGGCAATGAATGCAGTATGAAACACGTACCGACAGAGAGTTGTGTTCATCCCACAGGACTGTCAGTCCCAGTTTGGAGCTGATCCTAATGAAACTTGTACTTCTCTCGATCCGAATTCCATACTGATAGCTTGGGATGGCCACCCTGTTAATAAAGTATAGAGTTAAGAGAATGTTGAAAGCGTCATACACCCAAATAAAAAGAACTCCTACAAACACGTCTTGGTATGCGGTAATATACAGAACACCATAAAGATCAACCTTCACTGGAGAGCCATTCCAAAAATATAAATAAAAGTTACAATATAAATGTTGGAACAGTAGACCGAATCCAAATGCAAACAGGAAACAGTAAACAGTAAATTTACTTTCACCTTAATTTAAAAGAAAACAGTAAAATAAATATTGATCTTAAAAATTTCATAATTTTTGTAAATGTGTGCACATGCTGAACATGCTTTTCCCATGCTTGCTGGATATAACACAGCTGCATGTGGCTAACACGTACATCTGTAAAGGCACCATTAACCCTAAAGGATACATACTGGAGCAACATCTGCTGCCAACTGGACAATATAATTTTTAGGGAAGTCCCTGCTTATTTCAGCAAGATGATGCCAAGTCATGTTCTGCATGTGTCACCACAGTGCAGCTTCATAGTAAGAGAGTGCAAATGCTAGATTGGCCCGTCTGAATTTTGCGTCTCCCACTGAAAACATGTGGCCCATTGTGAAGCTTAATATATGCCATCCCAGAAGAACTGCTGAGTAGCTGTGTTATATCAAACGTTAAAAGGAAAGGTGATGGGACACAGTGGTGAACGTCCCTTGTTCCAATTTCAGAATAAGCTAATTATTATCTTTAAATGACACTGCGGCAAGTTAACCCTCAGAGAACAAGTTGTTATTTACAGTGAACAAATGTAAAACAAATTAAAAATATATATTACAATATCAAGATTTACAGAAATAAGAATAAGAAACAAGAATCAAAATAAATAAACAAGCCAGAAATACAGTAAAATCTACAACTTTGATCTAACAAATTATTTAAAAGTACTTTAAACTTATTAAACATTAATAGGAGTTTTTTATTAACACTTAGTTGACAATGGTTTTACACTAACAGGAAGTTTCATTAAAAAAATGCTTTCTTACCAAATTCAGTACATATACAAAAAACAAGTTGGTTAATTACCTACAATATTAAATATATTGTCTATATATCAAAAAATGTCTATAAGTTATACAATAGGAAATTGGTATTGTAATAGGGTTGTAGGTAACATGTTGGCTTCAAACATCTAACAGCAAGTTAACATAATAATTATGTATTATTGTTCTTATTAGTTATGTCTTTCTGTTCTCATATTATTTTAAGTTCAATATAATCACTATGTTAGTATAGCCATGTTACATTCTAAAGTGCAGCCTAGGGCCTCTCCGTAAAGACACTTTTAAAATTACTTATTATTTATGTCTTTTTTTATTGCATAAATTCAACAGACACTCACGTCTTCTGATTTATGGTAAAGTTGCCGTCGTGAAGCTGGATTATAACCCCCTCTATCTTTACAGTGAAGGAGCTGATGGTGGGGAGATTGTTAATATACTGTCTTCTCATCTGGATGTTAAAGTCAGTCTTGGTGGTGTCACACAGGGTGGCCAGTATGTAGTTACAGGTGTAGGGCAGCTGGAAGAATTGTCCATCAAAGGTACTGAAGTGGAAGTTGCCCCATGTACTGCACACCTGCATGTTGTGATCCATGTTGATTCCTGATGAGACATTAACACATTCTCTACATTGTAGACTTCAGTAATCAGAAATGTGATGGAGATTTTCTTTCATATTTTAGAAATATCTTTACCTGTAAGACTCTCAAAGTTATCAGCTATGATTTCTGGTGTCTGCAGTATAGACCCTTGGGACACATAGATAAAGAGATACAGATATAATTCAGTAATTCACATATGCATTGTTACTCTATCAGGATCATATCTATCTTATCAAGTTGAGGCATTAAAGCATGATTTGATTAGTTCAGTTAATTTAATGTGATTCACACTGTAATTCATACCTGTTGTTGTTGAGAACATCTCTGTTGTATAGGCTTCAGAAAAACCCTCTGTTTAAAATAACAGTAAAATGAAGCTGAATATAAACTGCAGATAATTTTACAAAAACAAGCATAGGAGAAAATGAATATCAACAAAAATCAGCTACGTGTTTTTGTATAATAACATGTTATTGAACTAAGCAATTCCGTTAACATGTAATTATAAAAGCAATAAGCTACTTCAGAGTAAATATGTAAATAAACCAGCAATGAAAAATCTAGAGTATGTTCACAGTTCTAGTGTAAATTCTAATTGAAAATTATCATGTGTTAAAGTCTGTTGTGACTTTCTCACCAGTTTGTTGGGCAGAAAGTCCATTTAGTAATGCAGCCACACTCAGCACCCACACTTGAAACATGGCCACGGTCCCCATGGGTGCCAGTCTGTATGTGAGAGGCTGCTGTTCCCTCTGTCTCTCCACTCTTTTTTTCCAGACAGATTGAGCTTATATTAATAAGGGAACAGTGATACTGATCTCAGGATGGAGAGTTGACTTAAGACGTACATTGTTATCTGATGAGCTGTGACGATTCAGAATTTGTGTTTAAGAAGAAAAATGTTGTATACATTCAATATTTATTTGATTCTAAGTCTTCACAGATCATCAGATAACAATGTATGTCTTAAGTCAGAAACAAGTAAATATTGAATACTTAGGAGTTTGTGTTTGAGATCAAACATGCTCTAGCTAAACTTTGTCACTGTGTCATTTATACAGGGTTTGAGACCATCACAGGTACAGGATGTGTAGGTCTAAAATACAAAGTCAACAGTTTCATTAAACGTCATAAAAATAGAGAATAAGAACCCTAGACATTTCACAGCTACCAACTGATCTCAGATAACACAGAACTGAACAGAATTTTTAATCTAAAAGAACAAAACCAATCCAAGACCTGTATGACAATATAATGCAATATATAAAGATTGTTTTATAATATAATATAATTAATTTATTAATTAGTTAATGAAACACTACAAAGTATTGATGTGATCTTTTTATTGGTGTTCCAACAGTTTGTGTTCATAATCATGAGAAATTAATTTTAAAAAAATAAACAAGTATTGAACCACATCTATGAAAACAAATTGAATTCCCATCACATGATTTTTTTTTTCCCAGGTTGGGATAGAAATAAAAAAATAGAGAGAGAAATAGAGTCTTTTAAATAGTCATCTTTATGTAGCCCTTATGTACGTAGTATATAGCTCTAATTGTTTGCTGGCATATTTGTTCATTTTTATTTAAATTACATCAGATTAAAAGGTCTGTTTTTTTTTTTATTACGTAACCTTCACAGACAGAGAAAAAGTCTGTAATGATGTTTTAATTATGCAGAAATGGGTTATTTGGTTAAAGTGACAGTTAATTTGTACAACAATGCCTGCACTGAGTTGCTGGACATCCAGTTACTGCCTTTTGCTCATCAACTTACCAAGGAACATAACATTCCTATCTCTGTATTCCAAGATGACCATTCCCACATTTACAGGGCTGCAAATGTGACTGATTGATAATTTTATAATTTTAAATAAACTAATATTTTAACTGCAGGGTATGTGACAATCAGGGTGTAGAAAGGGTGTGTTCCAAAGCCTCTGGTCCAGAGGAGAGCCAGGCTGAGGAGCAATATGAATACTACTCCTATAAGTTCTTTGCTGTCATACTGATACAAGCTAAAGTGTATACACTGGCATTTAATTATATACATCTTTTAAACTTTAAATTTGAAGGTTTCTTTGTATAAAATCCTATTTCCAAAATGTAAAATAGGTTGGTTATAAATTAGGTTTAAACAAATAGTAATGATTTATAAATTCACTTTGAACTTTATTTCAAATCAAATCATGTTTATTGTCAAATCTCATTTACACAGGTGTAAAGGTGAGTGAAAATCTTTGTGCAAAATCTCTTGCAGTACTTAAATAAAACACACATTAGACAATATACACCATGGGTGTGTTTCCCATACAAAGACAGCGGCTAGCACTGAACTGATGTGATATGATGCATCATTAAACCAACTAACAACCTGAATGTTTCTCGAAACATGTTGGTTTGAATCACTATAGTTTGAACCACGTTTCCTAATGTGTTCACATTTCTCAATGGGAAATGTGCAAAAACACACAAATCATATATACATATACATATATATATATATATATATATATATATATATATATATATATATATATATATATATATATATATATATATATATATGCAGAGGGGTGCGAAAGTTTGGGCAGCCTTGTTAATTTTCCTGATTTACCTTTATAAAGCATTGATTGTTTGGATAAAAAAATTCAGTTAAATATTTCATATAGGGGACAAACACAGTGATATTTGAGAAGTGAAATGAAGTTTATATGATTTACAGAAAGTGTGCAAAAATTAAGCAGGTGCATAAATTTGGGCACAAAAAAAAACTCAATTAACTCAATATTTAGTAGATCCTCTTTTTGCAGAAATAACAGCATCTAAACGCTTCCTATAGCTTCTAATGAGAGTCTGGATTGTGGCTGAAGGTATTTTAGACCATTCTTCTTTACAAAACATCTCTAGTTCATTCAGGTGTGATGGTTTCCAAGCATGGACAGTTCTCTTTAAGTGACACCAGAGATTTTTTATAATATTCAGGTCTGGGGACATTTCAGAACGTTGCACTTGTTCCTCTGCATGAATGCATTAGTAGATTTTGAGCAGTGTTTAGGGTCGTTGTCTTGTTGGAAGATCCAGCCCCTGTGCAGCTTCAGCTTTGTCACTGATTCCTGGACATTGGTCTCCAGAATCTGCTGATATTGATTGGAATCCATGCATCCCTCAACTTTAACAAGATTCCCAGTCTCTGTACTGGCCACACAGCCCCACAGCATGATGGAACCACCACCAAATGTTACTGTAGGTAGCAGGTGTTTTTCTTGGAGTGCTGTGTTCTTTTTCCTCCATGCATAATGGCCCTTGTTATGCCCAAATAACTCTATTTAGTTTCATCAGTCCACAGCACCTTATTCCAAAATGAAGCTGGCTTGTCCAAATGTGCTTTAGCATACCTCAAGCGGCTCTGTTTGTGATGTGAGCGGAGAAAAGGCGTCCTCTGCATCACTCTCCCATACAGCATCTCCTTGTGTAAAGTGCGCCGAATAGTAGAACGATGCACAGTGACTCCATCAGCAGCAAGATCATGTTGTAGGTCTTGGTGCTGGTCTGTGGGTTGACTCTGACTGTTCTCAACATCCTTCGCTTCTGTTTATTCGAGATTTTTCTCGGTCTGCCACTTCGAGCCTTGACTTTGAACTGTGTGCCTGTGGTCTTTCCAATTTTCTCACAATGTTTCTCACAGTGGAGACTGAAAGCTGAAATCTCTGAGATAGCTTTCTGTATCCTTCCCCCTAAACCATGACGGTGTAACAATCTTTGTTTTCAGGTCATTTTGAAAGTTGTTTTGAGACTCCTATGCTGCGTACTCTTCAGAGAAGATGCAAAGAGGAGAAAAAACTTACAATTGCCCCCCCTTAAATACCCTTCTCTCAATAATTGGAGTCACCTTGTGTATGGAGGTCAAGGGTCCACTGAACTTACACAAACCAAATTTTAAGTTTTCCAATAATTAGTTCTAAAATTAATAAAATGACAACAGTGCCCACATTTATGCACCTGCCTACTTTTGTTTAACCAATTATTGCACACTTTCTGTAAATCATATAAACTTCATTTCACTTCTCAAATATCACTGTGTTTGTCCCCTATATGATATATTTAACGGAATTTTTTTATCCAAACAATCAATGCTTTATAAAGGTAAATCAGAAAAATGAACAGGAAAACTTTTTATAAAAATGCTTTTTCCAAATAATAAAAATGGTTAAGTGGCACAGCTATGAGAGAGGTTCTCAAGCAGATGTTGCTTTGAAACCCAGGTGATCTACTTTTGTTTTGTTTTTGTTTTTTAGTTTTTTGTTTTGCTTATTGTAGTATAAGCTCTTAGTGATTAAGCACTGATTTATAAAAGCACTGTAAAGTTTTCTACATTGTGTTTTATGATATACTGTATATTAGTACTAAAGACTAACTTGATGACATAGGTGAACACTGAACATCTGACCCACATGTGACTTAAAGCGATTTGATAAATTCAGTTGTACTCATAAACACAGATATATATTAGGACAAATGCAAAGAACTTCATGTTTACAGTATTTGATGTTCTAAATGTTTGTAGCAAAAGACTGATATAAATTATTGCTCTTGTTACTGCCTCCTGTTTCATCAATGACGTAATTACCAGGAACTAGGTTTCTAACCACAGGTCAGAAGCTTAGTTCCTGGTTCGGGCTATGAAAGTTACCATTGTAGGTATCTTCCTAGTTCCAACTATGGTTTTGGGAAATGCACCTCTGATTTCTAAGTGTTTCTCTGTTATAGACGAATATAGTGGCAACAGTTAGTACAAAAGAAGTTACAAACAATCACACAATTAACAAAAAACTCAAATAAGCACAGGGAACTCATAACACGACAGCCATACTCTGTGCAATCTTGGAAGAAAGATGACAAAAGCAGAACAAAGACAATATTCAATACATTGTTTGTTGAAAGCATACACTCATAGTAAAATCAATGCATGCTGTGAGTTCAAGCACAGTTGAGACAGGAGCAATTTAAGACTAGAAACAGGAAATATTCAGAAAACACTGTAAACAGGTGAAGTTAAAAAATGTTTCTCAATGAGCAACAGTATAATATTAACCAAAGATTCAGGAAATTCTGAGAAATATTTGTGCAGAAACCACAACTGAATGTCTTGGACCTTCGACCTCTCAGCCAGCACCGCATCCTCATGACTGCACTGGCTTGGGAATACATTGACAAACATTAATTTACACCCCATTACCAGGGTAGGTAAGCTGTAACTCAGAATAAAGTTGTTAACCAGAATGATCACAAACAACATGACATGGTATGTAAAACACTGCAGGAAATAGATGAGATAGATTGGTGGACTTGATTTGTATGGCCTGTATAAGAGTTCAGAACATTCCCAATTGGGATTTTTTCAAAACCAATTTTTGGCTTTTTATTGGACTTTACTGTCCCACTAATATAGTGCTGCAGTTGATGTGGACAATTTTGAAACAAGTAGTTGGCAAATACAAAACTAACGACAGCTTATCTTCATAAATGTATTAATCTACCTTCATAGTCCATAGTTACCTTTGTAATCCGTAATCAGGAAATATTTTTTAAAGCTTGCCCTGAAGGTGTTTACTGTGGAACTAATCAGCAGTACCACAAAGCTATATTCTAAACAGATAATCTGTCCCCTCCCTGTATTTATTGTTTGCTGTTTCATATATTGTAAATTGTCTTGTGTATTGTATTTATTGTTCTATGTAGCACCTTGGTCCTGGAGGAACGTTGTTTCGTTTTACTGTGTACTGTACACCACTGTATATGGTTGAAATGACAATACAAAATACTTTACTTGACACTGGGGCTGCTGGACTGTTGAACTCATCTCACTGGCTGATCTGACAATGCTTCCCAATGCACACTTCTATACCAAACATGCTGTGCTAATGGCTGCACTTTTAGGCTATATGTTCTGTGTTTTGCATACTGTTTAGTGTGCTCTTATGTAGTTTTTGATGCAGCAATAATAATGCTGTGGGAAATCATTTAGAGTTAGCTTTTACTTGTTATTATTACACCACCCAATCAAATATATCCCTCAAATATTAAACACTCAAATGTATCAATATATACAATTCAAAAATTAGTTTAAAACTGAGTGTTTTAAAAAATGTGTATTATTGCCGTTGCTGGATTGGTAATGGTTTAATTTCGTAATGCAGCTTTAGACTATACATCATGCATCAACAGCATTTAAACATGTTGCTGTCTTTTTTGGCTCACGCTCAAGTGAACTGACAAGTCAAACTTTCAGACTGTTTATGGACTTTCAATAAAATTAATGGAAAGTCATGTTCTCCAGGCAAAACAAAAGAGACCATATATTTATCAGCATAAAGTTCCAAAGCCAGGATCTGTCAGGGGTGTATTGGTAATTTGCACTGTAAGAGCACCATTAAAACACACACTTAACATTTAATAAAAATGAATGAAAACTGGCGTGAACAAAAATGATTGATAATATTTTGACGTGTTAAGCTAAAGTGTGTCCTGTAATTAGCATTACAGTTGTCTTCAAACTTGCAATCAGTCAGTCTGAAAATTTGAAGGGTAAAAAGGCATCATGGTGTGTAGCGTACTGAAAATGGACCACAGAAATCAAAGTAGAGAGTCGTCTCGGGAGATTAGAAAGAACATTATAGACAAACATGTTAAAGGTAAAGGCTATCAGACCATCTCTAAGCAGCTTCATGTTCCTGTTACTATAGTAACAGATGGACCCATTTCTATCTATATATTCAATGTTACTCAATTTATTGTGCAACATTTGTTGCTGCACCTCATCACCTGTATACCACCTGTATACATCTTGTACTGACTGCCAACATCATAATACACAGAGTTCCAAATTATTATGCAAATTTTTTTTTTCTCAGATTTTCCTAAATAGTCAATGCAAATAACTGTCAGTTTAATTTACAATTCATCAACTGTTAAAAGTATAGAGTATACCTTATATAGAGAGGACCCTGAAAGGGCCTTCCAGCTCTCTCCCCATTATTTCGGCACAAAACATGAATGTGCCACCTCTATGCTAACATCGCAGCTTTGTTGGGACATCCACCAACCATCCACTACTCCATCCATCTGGACCATCTAGTCTTCATGTCTGTCTGGGCCCATTGCAACCGTTTCTGCTTGTAAGTATTGGTTAGGGGTGGGAATAGTATGTTTATGCATAACTGCAAGCCTCCTAAACCTTGAGCTTCGTGGGACTCCAGAGGAACCAGCAGGTTCAAATACCTGTTTGCTGCTTTGTAATGGAATTTTAGCAGCTGCTTTCTTAATCCAATGAATTTGTCTGGCAGGAAACTTCCGCCTGTTCTCTGAACCAGCCACAAATCTCTTCACAGTACGATGATCACACTTAAGGTTTTGTGAACTATGTAATGTTTTTTTATACCTTGTCCAAAGAATTTAATTATTTTCGGAAGCAGAGAGATCCTTGTTCTTTCCCATATTGCTTGAAACCTGTGGCCTGCTTAATAATGTGGAACATCCTTCTTAAGTACAGTAGTTTTACTTTAATTGGGCTCACCTGGCAAACTAATGATCTCTGGTGTCTGAGACTAATTTCGGTGATCCGATTACACAATACCATCCATGAGGTTAAATGAAAAATTTTAATTGAAAATTTTAATCTTTAAGACCCTTGAATCCAGTTTGCATAATAATGTGGAACATGGTGTATGTCTCATATTCTGACTGCCTATATCAGTATTTGTTTAGGTGACTGCCGAGATAATCAGTGTTTATATAACTGGTAACTGTGCAATATCTTTCAGTAACTGTCCAATATGTGTAATTACACATGCAAATTGTTCATTTGTATAGTAGATCATATCTTATGTTCCCTCTAGTAATGTTTTGATGTAATAATTTGAGAGGTTGAGCACTAATCTTAGCTAAGTTGAAGTTAGCTAACTAGCTGATCTGTAAACTGAAGGGTTTTCAGTTGTTAATAAATGTTCATAAATGCACATGCCATGTTGAAAGCCTTACAATGAGCAGTATCTGTTTTAGCAGTGCTGGTTCTGTTAGCGTTAGCATTCTGAACCAATGAATATTTGGAACATAGTTCTGTTTGATTTTAGCAGCACTGGTTGTGTTAGCATTGGCTCTGAGCTAGTGAATATTTGGAGCACGCCACTGTTTGATTTTAGCAGTGTTGTTATCATTAGCATTAGCAGTTTGAGCTAGTGCAAAAAACATTAATAAGGTTTAAACTGGCTTCTTGGCAAGTTTCTTTTATTAAAATTCTCCACCTTAAATACAGCAGTTACAGGCACTATGTAATGTAATGTAAATGCCAGCATACGGGCCTGGTTAAGGTGGAATAGGACTTTTTAAAAGAGAACTTGGCAAAGCAAACTTCTGCTTCATTTGCAAAGAGTGCTTCACGAAGCTGGCTTCAAACTTGAATTTCTCATTCCACCTTAAATGGATATGAACTGCTGTACAATTTAAAGTGGAAACTTAAATAAGAAACCAACTTTAGCTTCATACAGGTGGATGTTGTCGGAGTGAAACAGATATTTCAGCCCTCAGACTGGCAGTGCAGGCACCTTCATTAAAAATCAAAGATTTGTACTTGACCAATAGGACATACGACCACCCTTAGTCCCAAGGCCCACAACCAGGTTAAGACGCCCCTGAATTATTATCAGATTAGTTGTTAGACTAAGGTTTTTGCAGTTTCAGTATTTCTTTGGTTTGCTCGTTTTTTTGAGTCTTATATATTTATTTCTTATCATCTTTAGTCAATAAATAAACAGATTTTTTAAGGTCATCCCTTAGGAGTATAGATTAAACTTAAAATCAAAACGTTACCTAATTATTAAGTAATTATTACTGAGTATCTATCAAGTCTCTCTACAACCTGTATATGCCCTGCATCTATTTTACCTACCTGAGATTCCCCAAACTGCATATATGAGAATGAATAAACTGAGCTACGTTGGTGTTTTGTATTGCGCATATTTATAATCTAATGTGTGAGGTGTAATGTGGGACTATATATCTAAGATGTTTACTCACCCTCACACCTGTGTAAATATGATATGACAATAAATTAATTAATTAATATAATATACTGTATATTGACCAATCTATACACCTGTTACTAGACATGCCTAAGCATGTAATAAACTCTTAGGCCACAGCTGTGCATGGGGGCAATTAGATACCCAATATCAAGTGGTACAAATTGGGTTTTTGATCAATTGAGGAGAATTTGATGAAAGAGTTTTACTGTCATTGGTCTGTCCATAGAATCATACCTTCATTCATTTCTGTCTGTCTGTATTGGTAAACTAGGTTGTCCTGTTGAAAATGTTGTGGACTTTCTTGTTGTTTGTAGGTAGGCAATGAAGGGACACACATGTAGGGCCATTTAACTTGAGGGTCCAGTAACTAGCTCTAGCAAAGGCATGACTAGGAATTATGCCAACACTGAAGAGCACAGTGCTCTGCCCAGATTCATCGAAAGATTTCTAAATGCATTAGCCAAATGAGGATTATCAGCCCCGTAAGGAAATCACATAAATATGTAAATCTAAATATGTTCATCTTCACCTGCTTGGTGCTGGTATGCAAGACCTGACAGCAGGAGCACTCATGCATCATCCTGTTCGCTGCCATCGAGTATCTGCACACACAGGACAGACAATGCCATCAGAGGAATGAAAAGAGGAACACAAGTACTTACAAAATATAACATAAAATACAACATATACTACAATCCTAAACTGCCTGGTATGCATTAAAGGGCCAAACTGATTTTTTTAAAGAAGCACAGGACAGCAAATCGAATCATTTACATGTACATTTACATGTATCAGTCTTATGAGACACAGTAATAAAACTGGCAGTTTAATTCTAAGGGGGAAAAAAGGGTTGGGAATTGGTTAAAATATGACATTAACAAATGATATGGCCCATTTAATGGAAAGATTTGGCAAAAACAATTGGCAATTTTCCACTAAAATCAATAAGACAAGGCAATTGGGATTCCAAAGGTGTTTTTTTTATTATTCTTTATTTATTTAATTTAGTTGGGACAGCAAAATGGAACAACAAAAATGTTTTTTCTAACATTCATTTAGACTTTCTTTTGAATTTCATTGCAGACAGTATGAACCCAAGATACAGTATTTTATGTTTTGTCTAGTTAACTTTGTTTATTAATATTATTTGTTCATTTACATCCATCCTGCATTTCAGACCTGCAACACATACAAAAAATGTTGGGACTGGGGCAATTTAGGGCGATGGGGGCAATTAATGTGATTTAAAACATGTGATGTCAACAGGTAATTGGAATCATGATTTGGTACAAAAACAGTATTCACAGTAAGGCTGAGTTTTTGAGGAGCCAAGGCAGATATAAAGGGCAAGGGTGCAAGCGTAAACTGAACACCCATTATCTCCAGTCCATCAGAAGGGACTGCATCAAGAACTGTCTTTCAGTAATAACTGATATAACCACATTGCGAGGGTTTACTTTAGAAAACCTTTGTCAAGCAATATAATGTGGAGATATGTGATAACTGACTCCATACAGTTCCACCTAAAGACAAGTTTGCAGGAAGAATGGGACATAATGACAACTGAAATCTCTTGGACTCTTTGGTGCCAAGAGTGTTGTGAGAAGAAATGGCAAAATTACAAAGTGGTAAATGCTTTACTTTGTCAACTTTTTTTGGAGTGTGTTGCAGACCTGAAATACAGGGATGCCTTTATATTAACGTATGAAACAAAGTTTGAAAAAAAAAACTTTCCACAGCATGCTCTATTGACATCAAGGTCCTTTAAGCCTTGTGTTCCTGCTTAACTATATCAACCTGTTCCAACACTTGTATTTAAAAGTACATGAATGTTTACAAGTTAACAAACTCACATTGAGCTGGTGTCACAAGAGCCAGAGCAGGAGGTTATCTCCACAGGATGTACAGATGTACAACTGTTCACCTCCAAGGAAATGTTTTTTTTTTAACACAGCACTTCTGCTTGACACCTAAAAAAAAGAAATCCAGTTGTATTACAGTCAATCAGTATCTTAATGCCAGCTTTAAAATATTTTCACATGAAGAAAAGCAAGACACTTGCACACAAAAGTAATGATTCCAAAGAGCACTTAGCCAGTTACACAAGAGTGGCAGTGTTTAAATTTGGCTGTTGAGTGTGGACATCCACACGCTGATCAGCTGGTATTACATCCTATGTGAGGTTTAATCAGTATCTGCTAAAGATCACAATCAGTGATGTATATCACATAATTCAGACACTCATCAGCCCAGAGGAGTAAAGGAAGAATCAATCTTTCTGACAAATTAATTGAGAGCAGTTGCTGTTAATGCATGACAGTAATACAGGACCGTTTGTAAAGCAGGAATCCTCCGAGTTGTTGTTTATAAATAGCCTCATTTTTAATAGCTAGTTTGGACAACCTTGTTAGCATTGTTAGCAACATTCTGGAAAAGAATAAGGTTAGGATTGTGTGGACTATAGATATGGGTGTGAATAAATACTATTATGTGCACATTTTTGATTAAATGTTTTTCATCATTTAAAAAAATCTACCTGGATAGCAATGAGACAATTAAAGTTTATCATCTTACAGGTTTTGCAACATCCATCTGGTGTAGTTGTCACGGTGCCCTTAAGAAAAACAGTGCAAAATGGATAGTTATAGATTATTACATTCCCCATACGTCCATCTGCAAATTAACCATGAGTTAAAAACTTTTGAATATCTGATTAGATTAATAAACTTACAGGGACACAGTCTTCTTGGTTAAAAGCTGGGCATAAAAGGACAATTGGCACCAACACAAATATGTTTGACTCTAGTGCTTTTCTGCAATTATATTTAGTGCAATTTTCATTTGGAGTGCTAAAGCTGTTTCCATCCTAAAAAGTATGAGACAAGGAGACAGGAATGATGATGCTGCAATATCAAAGGAGCCAAAAAATCTCATGTTGTTTACCATACCTCTACAATGTAAACTTTTGCCTTTTGTATCGGCATAAACACAAGAGTTTGGTTCATATTTTCCACAGCATTGCATTGGATCCGCTAGGCATACAACTTTGCGGAACTGCTAAGTGATTTAGAAACACAATCAGTGTTTACTGTATCTGTGTAATAAAGAGAGACAAGCCTTAATGTATATTCCACACAGTTCAAATAAGGATGCAGATGGTTACTGTTCATATATATTACCATGTTGGTAAGAGTGGAACATAATTCTTACCATATATTCCGTGTCATTGAAGACAGACTGACTTGGGCCCTGATCAAACAAACAGGTTAAAAATAATTTTAAAAAATGTTGTCTAAGAAATGTTTTCAAAAGACAAAACACACACAAGCAGAGACTGCAGGTAATGTGAGACTGAAACCTACTGCAGAGGAAAGTGGGGAAGCAATTAGTCTGGTTTTGTACTACCTTAAATTCAATTTCACATTTTACTGTCATTGCACTGGGGCACAGAGCAGGAACACACTCTATTAGTGAGAGAGTGATAGAGACAGAGAAAGTAAGAGAGCACATATTATCTTTATTATTGCTTGTATAAGTAACACGGTCTTTGGTAGTGCCCTGTAGGTACTTGGCTTGCATTTAAATGTGCCATAGGATGGTAAATTATATTTACATAGTCATAGTTGAATAAATAGAGTTCAGTACATTTTCTCATCCCTGTATAAATTCCTCTTTTCCAAAAAAAACCCCAAAAAAACAGGCAGATCCCAAAACCTTATCCTAAACTGTTAAATAACAGTATTGACTTATTAATGTGTTTGCATTATTATGGTTGCGCATTGCAAAGCAATACTGTTAATAGATTTTTATTATTGTTATTATCATTATTATTATTATTATCCCAATCATATACCGTGTAACTTATCCTGCAGATTTTGAAATATCGACTCTGTTCCAACTGCAGTTTGTTCAGTGTGATTGTGCGATTCGTGCTTTTATACAGCTTTTTTTTTAAATACGGCTTTTCCCATAAAAAATTAACAGGATGGAAAAATGTGTGCCTATCTACCCTACTTCCTCTTAACCTACAGACTACTTTTCACATCCCTTTTTCCTCCATCATCTTTTTGACATACCAAAGCTGGCTGTTTCCTTTGCCAGAGAGCCATCAAACTTCACCTACTCACTAAGAGCAGGTCTTCAAACACAAATCCACAGTCATACCGACCTGCTCCCATCTATGTGTCTTTTAATCATCCCTCATTCCTCTTAGTCCCAGTCATTTTTGAGTCAAACCAAATCTGGCTGTTTCCTTCGCCCCAGACCCACAAAACTTCACATACTGGGTAGGTCCCCAAACCCATAGCCATACTGACCCACACGTTTTTCAGATAACTTTAATTTGCTCTGCACATTTCACTTGAGACTTCACTCAGCATTTGTCACTAAAGAGACTGAAGTGAGCAGCCGTTCCACCTTTATTATTATCACAAACCCAATAGCTACATATGCTTCCTATGAAGTCATGCTGTGTGGTTTTGTCCACTTTTTTGACAGTTAAAGCAGATCATCTTAAGAGTCATTCTATATTTAGAGGTACATTCCATGTCCACTGATGAAAATTGTATTTATTTGCTTTGGCTGTTTTTCAGTTGAAAATTATAATTTTCTAAATTATTAAAGTCAATTATAACTTATTTTTCTTTATTTCTTTACTTATTTACTTGTTTCTTAATATGTAGGATTGTTAAATAAATTAATTAACCAATGTCCACGAACAATTTATTTATCAATGTCCACAAACAATTAATTTATCAATGTTCACAAACGTTCTGTGAACTATGTTGAGGACTGCACTCTGTGATGCAAAAATTGTTTGTCTTAATACCATGTGACCAGTATCACAGGTCATTTGCCTCATTAAACATACTGTGTCCTTCATTTTTTCAATATGTGGTCAAAGAGTATATTATTTACTGTCAATGATGGAGAAATTGTTATGGTTTACAATTTTTTAAATAATTTAAATTTAACAGCATCCTGTTAGTAATATCACAAACTATCATTACAATCTAAATGACATCAGAATCAAACTGTGAAACAGATTTTCTTCTCCCCGAATGAAAGAAATACAAAAAACACAACATGACTAGGGTTTGAACATGGGTGTAAATTTTTATTCAAACTTTGGTAGCACTTTATTTTGATGGTTCCCCTGTAGATAGTCAGTAGACTATCAGTAGGCTGTCAATAGCTCATCTGTTTACTAGCAATAAGACAGTATCTGTAGTGTTAACTTACTATCAACAAATACATTAACATATCATTTGTTTACATTATGCTAACATTTTATCTGGCTTTTGATTATGGTCTACAGATATATATTTATAGACATATAACAGACCCTTAGTAAACTATAAACAGAATATTGTGGCTAATCTGTTTATCACTACCAGAGAATCATCAAGCAGTCAGTATTATACCTATAGATGTGTTACTGACCATCAACAGACTATCAGTAGAACGTATGTAGATCCTCTCCTCCTGTCAGTGGTATACCTATAGATGTGTTACTTACCATCAACAGATTATCAGTAGAACGTGTGTAGATCCTCTCCATCTGTCAGTATTATACCTATAGATGTGTTACTTACCATCAACAGATTATCAGTAGAACGTGTGTAGATCCTCTCCATCTGTCAGTATTATACCTATAGATGTGTTACTTACCATCAACAGACTATCAGTAGAACGTGTGTAGATACTCTCCATCTGTCAGTATTATACCTATAGATGTGTTACTGACCATCAACAGACTATCAGTAGAACGTGTGTAGAACATCTCCATCTGTCAGTATTATACCTATAGATGTGTTACTGACCATCAACAGACTATCAGTAGAACATATGTAGATCCTCTCCATCTGTCAGTGGTATACCTATAGATGTGTTACTGACCATCAACAGACTATCAGTAGAACGTGTGTAGATACTCTCCATCTGTCAGTGGTATACCTATAGATGTGTTACTGACCATCAACAGACTATCAGTAGAACGTGTGTAGATACTCTCTATCTGTCAGTATTATACCTACAGTGAGGAAAATAAGTATTTGAACACCCTGCGACTTTGCAAGTTCTCCCATTTAGAAATCATGGAGGGGTCTGAAATTTTCTTCTTAGGTGCATGTCCACTGTGAGAGACATAATCTAAAAAAACAAACAAACCTGGAAATCACTATGTATGATTTTGTAAGAATTTATTTGTGTTACTGCTGCAAATAAGTATGTGAACACCTGCCATTTAGCAAAAATTCTGGCATGGACCTGGACGTAGAGCCGAGACAGCCCCAGTTCCAGCAAAAGTAAGTTTTATCTGTTTATTAATGAATATTCAGTGGGTTTATTGGCCAGGTCCATGTGTTTATGTTTCTCTACGTCCAGGTCCACGCAGCCTGCTCTCGAATGGGTCCGTCCACTTTTAGTGTCCCTTGGAAACACTTCCGTTGTGTTTTGAGGCATATGTTTTGGAAGTTGCATGTGTTTTTAATGTTGTGCGAGTCATGTCATTTTGATGCCTGTGCTTTGAGACTTTGCAGCGCGTTTTTAACTTGCAGTGCGTTGGGCTTTCTCGGCCACCGTGCTACATGGCATCAGTTGAGAACAACATGAGAACAACATGAGGGAGGTGTGGAGTGGTATGAAGACCATCACAGGCTATATGCAGAGGACAGACAGTGCCACAGACGGTGATGTAGACAGAGCCAATGAGTTCAACAACTTCTACAACCGGTTTGCCTGCCCTGTTCAAGTCCCTGCAGCTTCTGCGGATACCTCCTCCACCCTCCCCCTCACCTCAGCTCCTGATACTTCAGTCTCTGACTGCCTGGACATCAACACCCCACCTTCTCCTTTTGTTATTCATGCTCACCTCACACAGGCTGATAGCTCAGACAACACGGCCCCCATTCCTTCATTTTCACACCTCGTCTCATCAGACCTGACCTGCAGCACCACTGAAGCCCACACCTCTCCTCTTCTGCACACCTTCACAGCAGACCAGGTTAGAAGGGAGCTGAGGAGACTCCACACTAGGAAGGCAGCTGGACCGGACAGAGTGTGTCCCAGGCTACTGAAGTCCTGTGCTGCCGAGCTGGGGGCACCCCTACAGCACATCTTCAACCTGAGTCTGCGCTTGGGCAGGGTTCCCACACTGTGGAAAACATCATGCCTTGTTCCACTACCCAAGAAGGGACGACCCAGTGAGCTCAATGACTTCAGACCGGTCGCCCTAACATCACACGTCATGAAGACCCTGGAACGCCTCCTTCTACACCTTCTGAGACCCCAGGTCCAACACGCAATGGACCCCCTGCAGTTCGCCTACAGGGAGAAAGTGGGAGTAGATGACGCCATGCTGTACCTTCTCCATCGGGCCCACTCTCATCTGGACAAGGGGGGCAGCGCTGTGAGAGTCATGTTCTTTGATTTCTCCAGTGCCTTCAACACCATTCAGCCCCTTCGACTGAAAGACAAGCTGGCAAGGATGCAAGTCGATCCCCACCTGGTCTCCTGGATTACAGACTACCTCACTGGCAGACCTCAGTATGTCAGGCTGTACGTCAGAGACTGTGGTCAGCAGCACAGGAGCACCACAGGGGACTGTACTCTCCCCTTTCCTCTTCACACTATACACCTCAGACTTCAGGCACAACTCTGAGACGTGCCACATGCAGAAGTTCTCGGACGATACTGCTGTTGTGGCCTGTGTAAGGGGAGGGCAGGAAGCAGAGTACAGAAACCTGGTGGAGGACTTTGTGGTATGGTGCCATAGGAACAACCTGCTACTGAACACTTCCAAGACTAAAGAGATGGTGGTGGACTTTCGCAGGGCGAGGCCACTCACACAGCCGGTCTTTATCGAGGGGGTGGAAGTAGAGATGGTTAGGACCTACAGGTATCTCGGACTGCACCTGGACGAGAGGCTGGACTGGTCAGCCAACACTGATATCCTTTATAGGAAGGGGCAGAGCCGACTCTACTTCCTGAGGAGGCTGGGGTCCTTTAACATCTGTAGGAAGCTCCTGCAGATGTTCTATCAGACTGTGGTGTCCAGCTGTCTCTTCTATGCTGTGGTGTGCTGGGGAGGAAGCATCAAGAAGAGAGACGAGATGCGTCTGGACAAGCTGGTCAGACGAGCAGGGTCAGTTGTTGGTGTGGAGCTGGACTCGGTGGTGAAGGTGGCGGAGAGGAGGACACTGCACAAACTGCTGTCCATTATGGATGATGATGAGCACCCACTGCACACCATCATAATGGACAGAAGGAGCAAGTTCAGTGGCAGGCTGCTGTCACAGAGCTGCTCCACGGACAGACTCAGTAGATCCTTTGTCCCGAGAGCCATCAGGCTCTTCAACTCCTCCCAGCGTGGCCGGAAGAGGGACGAGTAGGACTGCTGAGCACTAAACTCTCTTGTTTAATCAGAGACTCATTTATGCACTATTCACTTTACTGTATATACTGTACATCTGGACACTCTGGCACTTACTGTATATACTGTGCATCTTTATCTTTACCTCCTGGACACGCTGACACTTACTGTATATACTGTACATATACTGTACATCTGCACTCCTGGACACTCAACTCCACTTAAATATCATGTTTCTTATGTTAATTCATTCGGTCATTTATCTGCTGATAACCGTGTCCCTTGTATATTTATTTATTACTTTTGCACCGTCTTTTCTACAGCCTGCAGTTATTTTTGTACTCTTGTATATATTTCTTGCCTCCTTAAGAAGTGAGATATATTTATATATTTATATTTAAATATGAATACATTTATGAATACATTTATCGCATCTGTTGAGCTTCCATCTTTATCTGAAATGCAGGCCAATCTATTAGATTCTCTAATTACACTAGACGAGCTTAGGGCTGCCGCCATCTCTTTGAGAAAACGGAAGTCCCCTGGGCTAGACGGTATACCACCAGAACTCTTGTTGGAAATTTGGGATCTGGTCGGTCCGCTGCTATTAAAATCTATTCGGTATTCACTCAAAATTAGTCATTTTCATAGAGATCAGAGGGTAGCCTTGATCTTGTTGTTGTTAAAAAGTGATAAGGATCCCCTGGATTGTGGAAGCTATAGACCTATACTTTACTGAACACTGACATTAAGATCTATGCAAAGGCTCTTTCTATAAGATTGTAATCATGTCTTTCTGATCTAATACACCACGATCAAACTGGTTTTTTGAAAGGCAGGTTAGCCTCGGACAATGTCAGACGACTATTGCACATTATTGATGCTGGTAGTAAAGAGCCCAATAAACTCTAATGCAGTGTTTAGTTTAGATGCCATGAAAGCTTTTGACAGACTGAAGTGGGGCTACTTGTGGGCTGTGCTGAAACTATTTGGTTTTGGTGTCTCTTTTATTAACATGATTCAAGTTCTCTGTAATCAACCAACAGCAGCTGTCTCCACAGGTTATTTGATTTCTTCGCAGTTCTTACTAGAAAGAGGAACGAGACAAGGATGCCTTTTCTCCCCAATTCTTTTTTTGCTGTCATTAGAACCATTAGCTCAGGCAGTTAGACAAAACTCACTCTGAGATAAAATGAGGAACACAGCAGTTCAAACACCACCACTTTTCCACACTCACTGATCTTTCTTGACTAGCATTACATCATTACACCTAGAAATACGTATTTCATTTTTGCATTAATAACTATGATACATTTATTGTGCAGTAATATGGAAGACACTTATGAAAACTCACCATTAAAAATAGGAAGATTGGTTGTAATATCATCCACAAGTATGGGCCCACTTGATGAGAAAGTAACCTGTTTATCAATGTAAATAATTGATAAGGCACTTTTTTATGCTCTGTCAGATATTGTTGGATTTTTTTTGTTTGTTTTTTTTTTTTGCTAAATTTTCATAGACACTAACCACTAAATTTACTACTGCAGTGGCTACTCAAAAACCCAAAGATTATGTATTTGAATGAAAATAAAAACACAAACTGAATATACAAGAGAATAATAGAATACAACAGCTAATTGGAATAAAACATTTTTTAAACTATCTGTATACTTAAAAAAAACTACAAAATTGAATCGTCTTACTCTGCATACTATTTTGAATGTTATTAATCAATTCTGATCACAAACAACTAAGCATCCATGACCCTAGCGACCCAGGTGAGCTTACTCCTTTAGGTACTTTGAAATGCTTACAGTAGTTTCTGAAAGGATGACCTTCACAGTAGTCAGACAAGTCTCAGTATCTGTCTGACCACAGTTTGCCAGGTACCCCAATATTCTCACATTATTTATGTAATCCTGAAAAGAAAAGTACATGTTAAACATTTACAAATTTTGTACACAAATCTTCAGACTAGGCTGCATTAGTGATAACATTACAGAGGTTAAAAACGTCTTTTAGCATATTATTAGTGTGAATACATGCCGTTTTATAATGTTATGTCAGTTTTGTTATAAATCATTAATATTGAAGTTTTCCTGTGTAGACGCATAAGTGCATAAGATCTTGAATGTTTATTAACAATGAATGCCAGGGCTTCAGTTATTGCAAAAAATTGGACTCCACAACACATTAATTGATATATTGCATATTCAAAACTCAGCCATCTTTCCAAGTTAAGCACTACACAACCTTTAAAATACCTAATCTCACTTACTGGCACTAGCCAATAACCTGCTTTGTCCTATTCAGGCCTGCACATACCCACAGTTCTTCAGACTATGCTGTCCTTATTCTTCCTTACAATTGCATTTTACGCATGAGTAGAATTTAAGCAGTGCTACCCCAAAGGCTCTGGAATGCTGTTTCTTAAACCATTAAAGATTTAGATACTATGTTCTTAAATGTAAACGCTGTAGGATCAATTTTTAACTTGGTATGGTTAATCACTACTTATCTCACTGAATTTCTTCACACATCCAGGTCTGCCCATATGCTCTGTGCTCCAGCTCTTCTCACTTAGTTTTACATTCATGACTGAGCTTTGAGCGTAGCTGCATAAAGCCTATGGAATATCCTTGCTTTGGTTAATTTTTGCCCAATTTTGGCTCATGTCGGGTTTTCAGGTTTTTTTTATTTTATTTTATTTTGCAGTAACTACTTTGCAACAACAACTTTAAACTACTATGCCACATACTGTATGTAGCTACAACAGTTAAGATTAGATACATTGCTCTATCATCTAATTAACAGGGTGATGGAAAGAGCATTCTATAACTGAACTGGAAATTGATGTTTGATATTACATTACTTCATCCAGATTTGTAACATACAGAAATAAAATAAATGTACATAAAAAAATACACCTGCAGTATGTGGTTTGCAGTTATTTATTTAGTCTTTATTTAGTATTGAGTATTAGACTGAATAAATATATATTAAGTAAAAGGAACAATCAGATTACAATGTATAAAATGGCCTATTGTTCTATTGTAAAGACTTTGTCTGAACTTTGGAAAACTTGAATGAATACTTTACAATATTTCAGAAGTGGTAGATACAAAATCATATTATTTTCAGACATTTGGGTATTAGGTTGATTCCCATCACAAAAAGCAAACATGCCATCATAGGAAAAGATTGAACACTCCCTAAACTCAGAAAAATATTCAGTAATTGTGTATTAAAAAAGCTAAAACGTTTTTACTATAAATAATATAAATGTGACTGTGTAACAAACAAATGTATTAGCCTGTGAAATTTTACAACATTCATACCTGGTGCTGGCATTTCTCAGCCTTAAACTCCTTGAGCCTTGAAATCTCTTCACATGGCTCCGTGGGTGCCTCCATCTTCCATTCATGCCCATACTCTTGGAGGTTTAGTTCTTCATCTTTAACAAAGAATTAGAAAATTTATTGAACACAAAAGTAAAGCTGCAATTATACGCTTCACACTAAATAAAGACTTACGATTTTTAATGAACTCATTGTCCTTAATCCCATTAAAGTCGCCACACAGTCCACAGGTCTGATTTCTGTACTTTGTGGGGATTTCCACCTGCATGTGCATAGAACAGTATTTATAATTTATTTATTATAATTCACAAAGCATGCATACAGAAGCACACATGAGCACAGATCTGAACATAAAACAAAGTGTAGCTCTCACAATATTTTTCAGTGTTCTGATAATATATTATGTGCATTCGCATTTAAGTACTTACATAAGCTTAGTGCTTAAAGTAACAGCACATGGACTACACTATTTACACACTAGACTATTTAGAGAACACTAGATAGAATCCATTTTTTTTTGGCCAAACATGAGTTGACTTTATGCTAATTAGTTCTACCTAGGTTGGCTGGTATTATAAAAAGGAAGACTAAAAAGATGCAGGCTTGCAGGGAAGTTGTTGAAGACGCTCCAAACTTTCCAGCTGAATTCCTCTGCATTAACTCACAGAACCAGTAAGTTCAGTTTTTCTATTGGTTTAACTGTTTGCAATGTTTACCTGTTTGATTAGAGTCTGACATGTAAGTTTTACATCCTGTTCACTGTTTATCTTTCCTTCTTGTTGCTTGTATATAAACACTTTCATTAACCTGTTTCCATTTTATCTCTAAGACTCTCACTGAACAAATCACAATAAAGCTTTCTGTCATCTTTAAAACTGGAGTAGGTGATTTTGTAGAAAAACAGAACATGTAAACTAGTTATTGAAGTCCAACTGAAAAAAAACAATCCCACCCTCTACTTTTAGTCAATCCCCCAAAACACATGAACATACACAGTCTTAGAGGGGTGTACAATGAGATGTGGAAGTTGAAGAACTCCAAATAAACACAAATAAGCTGGCTATGTTGCTAAATCACATCATTTATAAAACATCCACTTTAAAGCCAATATAGACTAAACAAAGATAAATACTGTAAAATGGGCTATTTCATCAAGAAACACAGGTCAAATCTTAATTTCAAAACTTACTAAAGACCAAGCCAAACAAAAAAACAGGTGCTGCAATCGACAGCTTGCTCCTATGGCAAGTCATTTTAGCCTAAAATCACAGTACAACTCGTAAAAATGTAATTTTGACCAATAAAATTCTGACCAGTAAAAATTATAATTATAGATATCTGTAACTTGTAGATATTCATATTGTGGCATTGGAAAAGACGCAACCGAGGCTGTGGGAAACATTGTAGCTCTTTTTATTGAAAGAAAAGAAGCGCTTCCCAAGTGGGTGGAGCCAAAGAGGAGAACAGGACCCCTGTAGGGTTGTTGAATGGCCGCAACTGCGGCCAGGCCATTAATCTCACAGGTAATCTCGTACACAGTATATAATTAACACACATACACACACACACACACACACACACATTATCACCCCCTTAAGATCCCCAACAGCACTTGTTTACATTAACGACACATACATCAACAACGCCCAACACAACATGTTTATAAGTCCCGCAACAACCCAACACCGCCGTATGCAAATCCAGCTCTTCTCATTGGCCGTCCTGACCTTGGCACATACCGACGTCATGCGGAGATGTGGAGAGCCTGCGTGAGCCGGACATTTGCCACAATATACTTGCTAGTATAAATGACATTATTACTGTTTAAATCTGAATTACATCTTGTCTTGTTATCATAATTACCGACACCACTATATATCTATTTATTAGCAACACTAGATATTACAGATCTCTATTATCAAAACATCACTCTGTGATAGACTATTATGACTTAACAAATTGATTTAATGACTTGTTATAAATAAAACTGACTGACTAATTTGAAGGAGACAACACACCTCTTTTTTCTGTGACATTCCTAGTCCAGATTCCTAGTAGTTCCTAATGCTGTATTCCTGTAAAATGAAATGAAACCAAGCTATGGTTCTTAATGTGTATCACTAAAGTAGAGTTAACTCACATGCAGCAATGATACACTGCATGTGAGTTAAGGGTGGATGAGGCAAATATTTGCTATAATTTACCCACATTTGACAGACATATTTTAATCTAATAATTTTCATACTTAAATCTAATAACTGATATAACATTGTATATTTTTAATGTATTTATGTATGGCTAAACTTTAGATAATATTTTAATTGTTTTCTTTTTGTTGGCCATGTTCAATACGTTTAATCAGTGATTCTTTGTCTACCCTTCATTCCTCTCCACTACCTTCCATTTTGTGCCCTGACTTTTCTGCACACATATCATCTTTTCTCACATAATGTTGCTTTCATAAATATGCATGAAATGCAAATATTAGAATTAAGTATTCATGTAACTATTGGATAGATCACAACATAATTTTAACTAGCAAGAAATAGAATTGTAGATCTCTAAAATCTCAATAACATCAATAAAGATAAATCAGGGAACCTAATACAGCCAGACATAAAAGATTTTTTTTTTATTTTTTAGAATGGACTATGTACAACACGGCATGTCAAGCTAGCATTAGCATTGGACTAATATATAATCTAACTAGCTATGTTGGCAGCATCCTGTTCAATAATTACCTGTCCAACAGAAAAATAGCAATATTGGTATTACATTCCAGACCTTTCAACTCTCTTAGCTTTTTTAATGTCTCTACAGTTAATGGTCTTTGCAGTTAGTTATCTCTTTCCTTCAGCACATTAAATACATCCATGTATACACCCTCCTTACAGACAGGAAGCTTCATGCAGAATTCAACATGGTAACAATAATAAAATATGATTTCTCTAGGTATAGGAAAAGATTAGATGCTTTAGAGCACTTGAGTAATGTGCTGTTGGTTTGCTGTTTGGTGTGCAATAGGTATGTGGCATGTACTGAAATAAAAAATGTATTTCTACTGTACCGAGAGAAAACTGTGCTTATCCCAAAGGACCATGATTCCTAGTTTAATGGAGCTTATCTTAATATAACTTGTTGTTTCCTCAACCCAAACTCCGTATTGATGACTTGGGAAGGCCAATCTAACAAAAAAAGAAAAATATTAGAAGGAGTACATAATCAAATGACAGGAAGTTCAGTTACAGAAAATATTTTCACTTCCTAAAATATATTAAGCAGTAATGGCATATGACTGCAGTTTCTGTCATACAGATTTAAATTACCATTATGTCACAAGGAACCTAAATTAAAACACATGCATCCCTTTTCAGTAGACACAACAGACATGTCTTATTCTTACTGTCTATTTTATAAGCATATTCTCTGTATATCAAGATGACAATTCCCATATTTAAATCTTGTAAAACAAAGCTGTGACTCCCTGGAACAATGACTACAACGCCAAGAAAGCCATCCACCAAATCTTGTTGAATTGCACAATTCTTTAATACTAGATTGGCTGAATATTGGTGTCACCTACATCCAGAAACTTGTCCAGCCCATGCCAATCGACGGCTGTTATTCATGCTTGGTGACGTATTACATGCTGTTACATATGCTTTAGTAATGGGTGGCTAATATTTGGGCTGTTAGTTACATAAATATCATAGTAATCTGCTTAACCATATAAATAACATTTAAACTGCAACTGCATTCTGTGATTCAACTATTAAAGTAATGTAGCTTAAATTATGAATGCATTTTTCAATTTTATATTTAATTTTGTGCAAAATGCTTGTAAAATTCTGCCAATGAATAACAGTGTTCAAATGTTCAAAAGACACATTGTCTGATCCATGGTTAAGTTGCCATTGCAAAGCTGGATTATAACCCCCTCTATCTGTATGGTAAAAGAGCTTCCTTGATCTTCTCATGTATGACAGATGTATGACATGTGACGTTACTGACTGTCACTACACGTCTCGGCGAAATCATCATCATCAACTCCATGGACTATGTATACGACATTCACACATATCATATCTATACCTGCACATAAAGACTGACACCTTATTCTCTTCAATCCATATCAGGCATAAATGATTATGACCACCTTAATGTATCTACACTCCTTATCCATTTTATCAGCTCCACTTACCACATAGGTGCACCTTCTACCATTACAGACTGGAGTCCATCAGTTTCTCTGCATACTTTGTTAGCCTCCCGTCAGGACCCTGTTGGCTGGATAGTTTTGGATTGTTGGATACTCAGTCCAGCAGTGACACTGAGGTGTTGAAAAAGTCCAGCAGCACTGCTTTATCTGATCCACTCACACCAGCACAGTACACACTAACACACCACCACCATGTCAGCGTCACTGCAGTGCTGAAAATAATACAACACCCACATAATACCTGCTCTGTGGTGGTCCTGACCATTGAACAAAAAGGTGTAGGGTGCTAACAAAGTATACAGAGAGTCAGGTGGACTACAGTCTGTAATTGTAAAACTACAATGTGCACCTATGTGGTAAGTGAAACTGATAAAGTGGATAAGGTGTCTAGATACATTTCTGTCTTGGCATGAAATTGTAGAGGGTCCTAATGGTGTCCTAGAACAATCCATCCCTCTCAAAACGGTTCCTGCTGATTTCGTGGTGTGTGATGCGAACCAGGATGAAAATGGGACTTTCTCTTCTGTCTTAGTTCTTAAAATCTTCAGAGTCATAAACCACCCCCAGAGGAATGCAACCTACAGAGGGAATAGAGTTTTCCTGTCTGGAACTTCCAAGTCAATACTTTATTCCTAATTTCTTACCAGAGACGTCAGGAAACAAGCAAGAATTCCACTCACACTTCAGAAAGACTTGCTGTAGTTAAACACTTAATTATTTTTATTATAGTTAAACACAATTATTTTAGTTAATAATGCATGGTTACATTTCTATATGTATATATATACAAAAATAAAAAAATAAAAAAATAAATATATATATATATATATATATATATATATATATATATATATATATATATATACATTTTTTGTGAGTTGTAACTACCTTTTACTATCATAACATGTTTAGTCACAATATATATTAACTGATCTATATTCCTTTTATTACATGTAGTTAGTTATTAGTTGCTTTACTTATCATGTTATTAGTATCACTGTATCAATCATAATTAAGCACAAGTCTAGGTATGAAGCACCCAGCATCCTGACGTCAACTGTAGTCAGCATGCTGATAGAAAGAATTATCCAGTGTTAGTTCCAAGGCAGAAAGCAACGCATGGTCGAGTTAAAATATCCAGAAAACACTAAGATTATGTAAACTTATAACATTGCTTTAAGCTAAAAGCCAGCCTGGGCCTAGACTTAACACCCATTTAGATCTGAGAGGTTATATTTGTTCGGCTTTTGTTTCATGTGTTATGTCAGTAGTTTTTATACTTATGAAAAACCTGTTAAAATTTACTGTGTGGTCAGCATAAGATTACTTCAGCTTTTCATTACACAGCAAGAGCAAGGTTTTAGGAGTCTCAAATTCTGATCACTCCTGAACCTTATTGCTGTGCTGTCAAAACCTTTTAATTCAAAATCTCCAAACCCAGAGATCATGAAGATTCCAAGTCTTACCTTATCCTGGCACCAGTGTTTGAATTTTAAATTAGGGTAGCGGCTAAAAGATGAAACTGTGGATGTGTAACACTGACACTGTGTCCTATAGAGTCTATTATTTTCAGATTATTCAAACACAAAAACACCACCGTTATCAAGGCAAACAGCTAACATCACAAAGTTACATTACAGATAGGACTTGAACAGATGGAGTGGCAGTGATTAGTGATTATTGATTGACTTTTGATGATCAGACTCAAGTTTTTTATTCAAATTCTCCAGTCCACCTTAAACTGAACTATTTAACGTAACATCAGCTCTAGAATAACGCACTGTTTAAGGTGGGCCGAGAATTTCAAATGAGAACTTAGCAAAGCCGACTTGGATTTACGCTTGTGCATGAAGGAATTAGACACAAATAGAAAAAATATCATGAGGCCGAGGTGGAAGGGTTAGAATATTGCTAAAACATGATTCAGGCATATATCGTATCAACAACAGTCAACTGCTGTTATAGTTACTCCCAGCTTTTTGCCTACAAGCCTACAATCTGCACACCTGGCCAGCCTGTTTAACACAATGATGATTATCATTGGATGTGGGATCTTGGTGACTAGAAATAACCAGCCTTATAGATGATCAGGTCATGGTATAGCTTTTTAAAGACTGCTTTTTCACCATCCATAATGCCAAAAATCTCATTTAAAGAATGGGCCAGAACTGTCCCGGCCTAGTCCAATGGACCAGGGACAACTAGCTTCATCAAGGATACATGGAATGGGGAAAAGACACCAATTCAAAACAGGCAGATCAGGCTTATAAGTGACAACATAAATCTTCCTGAGAGCCTTGAAGGGACCAGTGTAAGTTTACTATTTACCTCAGAAAATGACAGCAAGACTCGGTCACCAGACACATATGAAGGGGTGTCACCACAAAGTTTATCAGTCTGGAGCTTATGTCGTCTCAGGACTGACTTAGCATGATAGAAGGTCTCCTCCCAAACCTCCTTGCTCATCCAGTGGTCAACGGATGGAACATGAGAGCTCAAAAGACCAGGGCATTAATGGTGGTTGGTAACCAAGCATACCCTGAAATGGAATGATTCTCACATTGAAAATTCAATTAGGAATGATACCCAGAAATTAGACTGACTAAGATACCCAACCTCTTCATAATTGCAGAATACACCTGTGAACAGGGTATTCCATGTCCTCTGGGACACCAAAAATCTAAAGACATACTGGAAAATGCTTTTGGTCCTCTGTAAAGCCATGGGGCGCTAAGTCCCCTTTCATCAATGACACAATTTCCCAAGGGCCAGTTTCATGGCAAACAATTCTCTGTCCCCGATCCCATAGTAATGTTTAGTTTGGCTTAGCAGTTTCCTAGGAGAGTCACTGTACTAAGACAATACAGCTCAAACAATCACATTTGAAGTGTCTACCTCCACTACGAATGGAAACTCCAGAAACTTTTGTAAGTCGTGGACTGTTGTGGGTACTGTCAGTTTACAACTGTCTCTATCTTACGATAATGAGTACTACCTAATTATTTAGCGATTATTATTTAGTTCCTATCAGCCCTCAGGTCTCTCTTCCTCCTGTATATACGCTCCATCTAATTAATCTACCTCAGATTCCCCAGTTAAGTATATGGGAATGTGTACATCTGTATATATCATTATATATATCATATATATGTACACCTGTGACTAGGCATGCTGAAGCATGTGGTAAACTCATATGCCACAGCTTTGCATGGGGGGAATTAGTTGCTCAGTATCAAATTGTACAAATTGAACTTTGGACCAATTAAAGTACAATTTGAAAAGATTGTGTTTTTCTGTCATTTATTTGTCTACAAAACTGCACTGAAAAATTGTTGTTGGTGTGTTTTTAGAACTGGACTGTATTGTATACTGTCATTGGTCTGTCTATAAGACCTATCGAGCTGTATTACTTGTTCTTCTCATTGATTTCTGTATATTTGGTTGTCTGTATTTCTGAATGCATTAACCAACTGAGGATTAACAGCTGAGTGAGGAAATCACATGGGTACTTGTGTGGACTTGCATATGTCTGACTATAAATAATTGCAGGGTATGCCATGAGATTTATAGATTGAAAAGAGGTGGTACAGCGCAATGAATGTCTCGATGTGTGGAAAATGGGTTAAATGGCTTAAAGCATAAGTTAATGATTGGCATAAAGGAGCAAATGCATTTGGGTGTGCCAAAAGCCATGGTATAAAGGAAGCAGCCGCATTTTACAGGTGTAGAAAATAAATTTGGTCATACAGGTCTCCCAGCAGTGGCACAAATCACAGAATTTGTACCAGGGAAGGCATCTACCAATCCTGTCCCAACTGTGCAATCCTCTGATGCTGAACATTGATGTGGCCTACATCCAGAGACTTATCCTGCCAAAGCCAAATCCAACTACAGCTGTTATGTGTGCTTGTGAATGGTATCAGATGCTATTAGGTACGTTTCAGTCACAGGGGACATTTTTTATCAGGTGATAAAAATCAATCAGTGCATAATATCGTTTTAGAATTTGTGGATTTTAAATGTAATTTTTCACACAGATTGCACCACACACCATCAATGATGCTCTTTGATTTTATTTTTATGATTGATATTTTATGATTGACATATAAGATAAAAGAAATCTGGACAAAGCATACAGTAGATTATAAAGCTTAAATCCTTAGCCTATTTTAGATAGCAGTAACACAAAACCCCTTGTCTAGAAAATCAAAGAAATTAATTGATCTCATAACAGCTCATATAGCATTACTTGGACTTAATCTAACAAAGTTTCATGATCAGATGTGACACATTTGTTGTGTAGCCTGTAGAAATCAGAAATTAGACACCCCAGATTGTATTTTTAGTCACTGCCTTTTGGTCTTGGCACTCCGTCATATGACAGCCGCACTCTTCAACATAAGTGTAGTTGTGAGTGATTGGCGACTGGCCAAGGCAGTTCATCTCCACTTGCTTGGTGCTGGTACGCAGCTCCCGACAACAGGAGCACTTGCGCATCATGCTGTTCGCTGTCATCGAGTATCTGCACACACAGGACAGACAATGCCATCAGAGGAATGGAGAGAGTGACAAAACCAAAAAAAAGAGTGTTTTATTTGTGTGTGAATGAAATACAACATTCACAACAATCCTAAACTGCCTTGTAGGCATTAAAGGGCCCAAACTGAATATTTCTCACCTATTTGAAAAAAAAGTAATATGTAGTTTAATATGTAAACATAGTTTCAAACTAATTTTCCCACTTTTTAAAATTTTCAACCAGAAAAATCTGAAAAGGTTGGGATAAGATGGAAAACGCAAATAAAAACAAAATGCAGTGTTTCTAAGTGTTTTGCTTGCATTTCATTGCAACCCCAACTGTTTTTGTAAAATACATCCACAAAACTTCGCCCAGCATACTCAAATCGTTCTTGTAGTCTTGCGTTCCTGCTTTACTATTTCTACCTGTTCCAACACTTCTATTTCAAAAGAGCATGCGTGTGTTTGTTTGCAAGTGAACAGACTCACATTGAGCTGGTGTCACAGGAGCCAGAGCAGGAGGTTATCTCCACGGGGTCTACAGATCTACAGCTGTTTGTCATCAAATAAGTGCTGTTCTTCTGAACACGGCAGTTCTTCATCTCACCTGAGGGAAAAACGCAGGTGTATTATAGTCAAGAAGCATTTTTGGATGCCAGCCTTTTAATTATTTCACATAAAAAAGCTAAATACTTGCACACATGTTTACTGAGTAGTTTAATTAAGCAATTGGCTAGTTGCACAAGATGGCAGTGTTTAAATTCCTATGCGTTGTGTGCGGATAACAACATCCACCTGCATATCAGCTGGTACCACACAATGACTTCAGACTTTCGTGCCACAAAGCCTCAGCATTTGTAGTTATGTTTGCTGTTAATATATGGGGCTAAGACTTGTGGGAACACTGTAATACTAGAAACATTTAACACTGGATAGTTAGGACTCAACAGCTAAATGTCATTGATATACATTTATACTTGTAAATTGGCAACTACATAATGGAAGCCTTAGTCTCTTTTATTCATCAGTGGGGATAATGTCGGAATGATTTGCTATCGTCCACTGAATGTAATTTTTTTATGACCCTTTCAAAATCTTATGCCAGATCCTTCCCAAATCTGATGTAGAAATTTAGTATGCAGTACCATCTTATATGCTGGCTTATATGCTATCTGCCTGCTGCTTACAGTATAAGATACATGGTGCCTTCTTGTGCAACTAACTAATGAGCAACAAGAGGCCATGCATTTCAGTATTTTAGACAGTTAAGGGTGCATGAGTATGGAATTACATTAAGCAACAAGTTACAATATAGTAAAATACACTATCTTTTGTTTATCTAAATGTTGCATTTATAAAACAGATAATTATGTGTTCTGGAAGAGCTAATGGCTTTAGAATCCAAAGTTATCTTTTTTATTTATGCAACATTTAGATGACACTATTGTCATCAGAATTATTCTACGCCTGATAAAGACTGACTTAGCACAAGCAAACTCATACTTGATCAAATGCATAATGACCCAGGTCAAATTACATTTTTTTTACTTACAAGTGTAAGTTCCTGTAGACAGAATACAGTTATCCACTTCAAAGCATGTTACAGTATATTTACAAAATGTAACATATTTTGAAAAAAAAATAATGTTATGGCACATTTTATATTTGTAGTTTTATTATTCCCACAATATGTTAAGCTCAGGAAGTAAATTTGTGCTGTGTAGCAAATTAGCAGGTAATGCAATTATTAGAATATATTATCAGTGGAAATGTGTAATTTGACCAGGGGTGGGTTTTTTGTGTATACAACTGTATATTCAGATACATGGCACTTTAAAGACAAAGATTTACACAGTACATTGTAATGCTATGTAATTTCTTTATTCCTAAAAAAAAGAAGAGTGTGATTATTAATTATGTAATTTGTTAACCACAGGTAAAGCACATTTGAAAGACCCTGATTTTAAAATAGGCGGTTTGGACAATGTACTGCGTTGGTAATAATATTCAGGAAAAGATTAAGGTTAGGGTTATGTACACTTAAGGATATGGATATTAATGCCATTTTTTTAATAAAACCATTTATTTTAATAAATTAATGAGACAAAAATGTTTAGCATCTTACAAGTTTTGCAACATCCATCTGGTGTAGTTTTCACTGTGCCCTTGAGAAAAACAGTGTAAAACGATTGATTATTATGAGTTAACACATTGCTGCAAAATAAAAATCTGGAAAAACAACTGCACATTAACCATCACAGGTGATTTGCAAACTTACAGAGATGCAGTGGTCTTGGTTAAATGCTGGGCATGAAAGGGCAAGTGGCACCAACACAAATACATTACCGATTTTAGTGCAATTATATTTTATGCAGTTTTCATTTGGAGGGGTAAAGCTGTTTCCATTCTGAAAGAGTATGAGACAGGAATGATAATGCTGTAACAATAAAAAGGGGTCATAAATAACTTTTTGAACTGAATTTAAAGTTTCCTAATTGTACCTCAACAGTGTAAACTGTGTCATTCTGATCTACATAGGCACAATGCTTTGGTTTACACTTTCCACAGCATTCCACTGAGTCCTGTTCATAGATAAAGCCCTAAACGAAACAACACAACAATGTTAGTACAGTAATTTATTGCATCACAGGAACTGCTTAAAACACTATACATAATTTTTTAATTTGTATGCAAGCATACTCCAAAGCAAATTAATAAACATTTTTACCCCATTTGGCAGACTTTAAACTTGTTGGCATATAAACTGTATTTTTCCCAGTCTAGTTTTTCTTTTTTTTTCCAGTTTCATGATTCATTTGTTAAAAAGCAAGTTGGTTTAAATCTTGCAGATACTTTTCAGAAAGTGATAAGAGCCAAACGTTGACGCGTCCAAAGTAGACATATTATTAAGCTTCTCTGCTTTATATTGAATGTTATAATGTTGATAAAATCTTTTGTATTTATATAAATATGTATTTTGTTGTTATTTTTTTCTGCATGTGCCATCGCGTTGCCTGTACTTCATGGAAAAAGCCAGAATATAGTAGGATAGTAGTCTGCACAAAAAATATCAGAATCTTAGCATAATGCTATTGTAAACCAGTCTTAAAATGCTTCAACCTGGATTTGTATTTCTTCCAATGTACTAACTTTTTTTGCTGTTTTAGGTAGGATTAATGCTAACTCCAACACTTCATTCAACAAAGATAGATATAACTCTAAATAACAGTAACCTTCAGCGATGACACAAAGCATAATGTGAATATAAAATAAATTGGTATTGATCATTTTCATACGAAGTTCAGTCAAACAAAGAGGGAAATTCTGCAGAAGGTTCAGATTCTTTCAGCGAATGTCACATGCATATTCAAAAACAGTCAATCAAAGGTTAGTCATTTCTTCCTTGTGTACGTAAAACAACAATCTTACCTTACTTGCAGAAATCAAAGAGGAGAAAAGTTCAAGACGGACATTGAGAAACAAATTAACCAATGCATTTATATTTATATATAAAATCAAACGTTTCAAATTATTTTGCAGGAAAGTGAAAAGCGTTCTGCAGGACCTGCTGGTGAAGCAAGAAAAAGAGCTAAAGTTTAAAGCCAACAAAGTAAGTCTGAGTTTGTGTTTGTATTAAAGCATGACTGCTATTATATGAAGACACACGGCTTCTGTATAATCTGTAAGCTTTATTAAAGTCTGTCTCAGCTTAAGTCTCGCCTCATACATGCATAGAATACATTAACAGAGTTAACAGAGTATTTTATTTGAGTTGCCGACCCCTGACCCAAGTTAAAGTTTAATTTAAAAAACAGATAGAGCAAACAACATGGTCTGAACTGATGGAAGATTGCACAGATGAAAGGCATTACCTGAGAACAGGTTGTGTTGCAGATTACAGGAGAGCAGTTTAGAGCTAATAGTCCAGTCATTGGGTTCACAATGGAACTGCAGGTGCATTCCTCACAGATGTCTCCTGGAATTTTGTCTCCAGGCTATAAATGGACATGACACAGTCAGCTATTACTGATATGTTATGTTTTGTAAATTATTAGCCAAGAAGCTTATTTCATATTTACTATGCTGTCTATGTTGATATGAAAACTGAAAACTACACACAAAACGTAACTCTTACCATATATTCTGTGCCGTTGAAGACACAGACTGCTTTTGGTTCTGATAAAACAAACAGGCAGGTTAAAATTATTTTAAAACATACACTAAAAATACATTTACAAGACCTTTTGAGGTTGCTAATAGGAAGCAGAACTTGTGTGACTGATACTTACTGTAAGAGAAAGTGGGACAGCAATCACCCTCAGTCTGGTTTTGATTTTGTACTACCTCAAATCCAATTTCACATCTTACTGGAGGGGCACTAGGGCACAGAGCAGGATCACACTCTGTTAGTGAGAGAGAGAGAGAGAGAGAGAGAGAGAGAGTGAGAGAAAGAGAGAGAGAGAGAGAGAGAGAGAGAGAGAGAGAGAGAGAGAGAGAAAATACAATCAGCTTAATTAGTGTGTGTGTGTAACAGATGCTATACGATGAATAATAGCTACGGATATTCTAAAGGAAGAAATACCTAGAACATGACTCATTTCCGAACATTGGTGTAAATTTTTATGTGATAGTTTAGGTTAACAAATTATATCAGATTATACCTTTCCTCCCAAAATCTGTGAAGTTAAAGTTAATTAGGCCAATATCGGCAGATACTGAAATTATAGGATTCCTAAACAAAAATGTCAAATTAAACTGTTTACACTTCTCTTGTATTTTACTTCAACTGAATGATTTAATCAAATGGCTGCAAAGACATGCAGTTTGTTCATAACATACTTGACAACCTAAGTACTAAAACATCCTTTCGTTTAAACAAAGAAGAAACAGTTAATGTTGCACTGAAGGGATATACTAACTTGAACTACAATAAACCCCGACCCCAAACCTAAACCAAACCCTGGTCCTAATTCCAACCCTTACCCAATCCTAATACTTACATGTGTCTTTTGAATTTGCATGTTGTTAAATAATTTGATATACATACATATTTAAATATACTGTGGCTAGGCGTGACATCATGAGACGTGAATGGTTCAAGTTCAAATAATTTAAGAACAGGCCTAATCACTGTACTTGACAGACCCAACAGCCATGATTGTGGACATTCAGTGAGCAGTGATGCCCTCCATTAATCATCCTGTAAGTGCTAAGGACTGCCCTTAACGCCACATCAGCATCACCAAAGACTTCAATGGTGTTGTGCCAGTCTTGGAGTGTCTCAGAATTCTCCGAAGACTCAAGAGACGACCAACAAATTTGTGCATGGAGGATAGATGGTTTATTGTCACAGCTCACACGTCCAGAAGTCCTGGTGTCACCATCTCCACCCCTACCACAAAATCTACAAGAACTGTGTGAGAATATTTAGGCTACATGGGGTGGATTACCACAGAGTAGCTCAATAAACATTGTACATATCAGCCTAAATTTATCATCATTTATTGTTCCTGGTAACCTTTATCTTTCTTCCGAATAGCATTGTAATCCTACATTTCCTTCTGGATGCATCTATTCTTTTGATGATGAGTGTATAGGTCTTCAAATAATTAAACTATTCACCTATGTATATTTAACCTATTTGGGATTTAGGGTTGGCATTTCTAACTTATTTCCAAAAATGTATGTTTGAACTTCCTTGGACTCAACAGATAGCCCTATATGTATGGTTTAAAACTTTTAATTCATATATTAATTCAGCATTTTGCCTGATTGCTAAAAATGGAGTAAAAGAGTGTAATGTAAATAACACGTCAGATATTGTTGCTACTTATCATTTTGTAGATCTAATAAAACTACTACTAGTATTAGTTACTAACTACAGAAATCCAAAATATATGTGGACTGATTAATAAAGACTAACATTTAAACATACTTTAAGAGTCCTGTGACCTGCTTAGAGTATATAATGAATTTTTAGGATATTTATTTTTTTAAATCTCAGGACTCTTAAATGTAAAAACTGATCACTCACCACATGTTGAACAGCAGTGGTCGCTAGTTGCTTCCTTGATCCTATAGCCAGTTTTGTTACATGTTCCTAGAGTTGGACACTTGACATTTTCACACACTGGACCCATGGTCTCTGCACTGCATTTACAATCCTGACAGTTCATTGTCCACTCATCTCCTGGCTACAGGAAGAACACAAATGTCATTATACATTACAATCAGTTTAAAAAAATACTTTACTGTGTTTCTCCTTTTTAGTGTGTTCGGTTCTGTTCATGCAATTAAACACTGAATCCTGGGACAAATTATATCAGATTATACCTTTTCTCCCAAATATATAATATCATATTATATATGATGTCATGATAATATTATCTATTAGTTTTTATAGTATGTCTACTGGGACTGCATATGTATAGATACCCATAAATGCATATGTACAGATGTTCATACATCTCTTTAGCTAATTTCCATGGATCTTTACAATTCTACATTCTTAATCTATTTATGGTATTTAATTGTATTATTTTTGTTTTTGCTAGTTTTTAAACTGTGTTCATGTGGTCTTAAAAGTCCTAAATCATTCCACCAATATGCCAGGAAGATAAACTGTGCAAAGTTAAATAAATTTCACTGATTTAATTCAGTTGCTGAGACAGAAACAAGATAAATCTTGCCAGCTCAGATTTCTTTACAGTGGTGCAACCAGGGTTGCAGTGCCAACAATGCAAACGTGGTCATTTAAAAAGCCATTTTATTTACCAACCAACCCCTTTTGTATTTACATGTCTTCTACAGTTATAATTTCATAATGTTGATTATGGTATTATGATTATTTTGCTTTACAGTGCCCTGCATGTACCTCCACACCATAAACCATTTGTTAAGCACAAGAACTTCAGACCATAAAACACTTCAGATGTATTGTTCCTTTTGCCATCACTGTGAACAATTCTGACTCAGTCTCTATCTCGAAAGGGGCATTTCACATCAAATCACTCTGAATAATCACAAACGTTTAAAATATTAAAATTTGGAAAAAAGGTTAAAGGCCCTTTATCTGAGGGATACACGATCATTAGTTTCAGATAAGTACGGGGGCGGATCTTCACTAAAGAAAAATAGTTAACTCACCTTCCTGGGCTTTCCATCAGGACCAACACAACCTAAGATACAGAAGAAATACATGTATGGAAAGCTATACCACATATACTACATATTACAGCTAAAAAAAACAGCATATGTTATACTATTTATCAATTAGTTACACTATTAACTTACCACAGAAGGGTGTACAAACGCCTGTAGCCGTGTCATAGAGAGTGGTGCTGTTAGAACAGAAGCATCCTTCCTTGAAGCCTTGACACTCCTTAGACTTACAATTCACAAACTTGTCATTGTACCTGGATAGATGGAAATGAAAATAATACAATGAATTTACCATCACCATCAAAAGCTACAGGATTAAAATACTAGTGTACCTTGCTTAACTGTTACTGATTAACTTATATTACTTTGAATTGCAGGTTTCCTCCACAACAGGCCCACATGGGTAGTAGACTTTAGGACTGGGACACTTGTATTCTATCATAAATAATATGAAAACCATCATTTATGTTGTTATTATTTTTATTCATAGTATATAATGACAAATACCTTATCTACTTCTTACCACAAACTCCATTTGTTGAATTTCTCCAGTCCACACAGACAGACATCTGAGCACACAAGGCAGCATAGCTCTCCAGGCTAAAGCAGCCTGTGTCACTTTTTTTGTTGCACACGTCAAATTTACATGCTTGATAGAAAACATCACGTGGATAGACTTTGTGGCACTTCTCAAACACCCTATCAAAGAACATAACATTGTTATGCAAAACTAAAACAAATACAATTATAAAATTATAAATAGCTGCTTTGCAAATGTTTTATAGACATATTTTAATCAGGTTTGAGAGGGTAAACATGTATTTTGCTACAACTTACAACTGACTAGCTGCTAAAATGCAACCTAGTTTTGGAGGTTTGCTTAGACCAAACCAGAATGCAATTTGTTAATGTATTTCGGATAGGATTATGGCACCCTGGTGAAACCCTTCAGCTATTTTAAAATTTTAAGCAGGATTGCAGGCAGGGTAAGAGGCAGTGGTGATGGTTAAAGTTGAAAGTACATTTTGCTATATACTGTATAGGTCAACATTGAAAAATTATTATTACAGGCAAAAAAATAAGCACAGAAAGTTTTCACTGATTTATCAAAGACTAACTCTCTAAGTATAATACATTACTTAGTATAAACTAAAAGTTTAAAAAAACTGGCCAGTAAACCCCAGTGTTAATGTCTTATTTGAGATATAATATTTGAATCTGTCTCAGCTGACAAATGTATTTTTTGCAGCTTTCTTTAGTGATACTTGTATAGGCACAATATCGCAACTAGAAGCTGCCGTCTTTTAACCCTATTTACCAGTTTATTACCCTAATTGTAACATGTCTTGTTTCCATGTGACTGACATGTAAACATTTTCAGAAGTGATTTCTAAAATCACTAAATTCACTTATCTCACTAAAATCATCTTTGTGTACAGTTGATTCCTTACTATTGTTGAAAAGGTTATGTCTATCTAGGTGAATTGTATTTGGTTTCCATGCCTCCCAAAGAGCTGGAAAGGACTTGTTAGTTTTAGATGATATGAGATTGAACAGAGATGCTGGACTGCAGTGCTGCTTTTGATAAAATGGATCCTAAAATTTTACTGGATTGACTCCAGAACTGGATACGATTTAGTGGGTGAGTGGTTTAGAAACTACCTAAATGCATGTGACAACCATACTGATTTGGTACTTTTTCCTGTAAACATCATGGAAAACTTGTGGGGTCCCCCAAAGATCTACTGTTGGGCCTTCAGTGTTCATCTTTTTTATGCTTCAATTACATCATATCATTAAGCAATATGGCTTTAGCTATTATTAATATGCAGATGAAACTCAGCCTTTTATTTCCTTAGAACCAAAAGCCATAGAATCAACAAGCTCACTGTTTGAGTGCATAAGTGATATCCAAAAGTGGATGTCAAACAATTTTCTACAACTAAATAACAGTGTGTTAAAAACTTTTTTTTTTGACAATGAGCTTATCTTAAAGTCACACAACATGGGTACTTGTAGGACAACTTTCTTCCACCTTCAGAATATCACAAAGGTTTGCGAAGGATTCATCACATCGGAATTAGATTTTTGCAATGATTTTTCATTCGCTCTCCCTGAGAATTCTGTCATAGACATGGAACACCTGCACTTAAATATGTCCAGAATGCTGCCGCCAGGGTTCTGAACTGTTTTATAACTGGTGTACCTGTTCATTTTAGAATAGATTTTTAAATGTTTTCATTGACATCACCTTGAGTTGCATTTATGTATGAAAGGTGCCTTACAAATAAAGATTATTATATTATTGTAACTATTATAATTTGTAAGTGATCTTTTAACTTTCAACATTAATATGAACTCAGTTCATCATGTTAGCAAATTTTTAGCCCATAGCTAATCAAATAATATACATTTCTGCTGTTATGAGGGTCTTGTTCTTCAGGCTTCTCTGCTAGCAGCACTCCCCACCCCTTACCAAAAGGAAATACTGAAAATCTGCAATTCATTTGGCAAAATGCCAGATTTTAAAAGAGGCAAATGTTTGTGTGGTTTAAATAAAATCCTGTGACAGTCATCACCATATTCCTATTATGTACTTGTAAATGGTTTAGCCTCTTTTTTACCATTTATCCTTTTTTATTGAATAAAGATACCTTTTGGGTAACACTGCTACATGTGTTTTTAATAATGTGTTTTAAAATATTATAGCAATCTTGGCCATTCACAATCTAGATCTTAAAAAATATGCCACAAAAAGCTGAATATTTGTATAACTACATGAGTCTTACTTGCTGAGGATGATATTGCAGATAGCTGGTTCACAGGTTGTGTTTGGAAAGGAGGTTGATGTCAGACTTGAAGTAGGGGTTTCAGTTGAATTTTTTGTTGTTTTAGATGGATTTGGGGTTATTTCAGAGGGATTTGGGGTAATTTCGGATAGATTTGGGGTTATTTCAGATGGATTTAGGGTTATGTTGGATGGATTTAGGGTTATTTCAGATGGATTTGGGGTTATTTCGGATAGATTTGAGGTTATTTCAGATGGATTTGGGGTTATTTCAGATGGATTTAGGGTTATGTTGGATGGATTTAGGGTTATTTCAGATGGATTTGGGGTTATTTCAGATGGATTTGGGGTTATTTCAGATGGACTTAGGGTTATTTTGGATGGATTTGGGGTTATTTCAGATGGATTTAGGGTTATGTTGGATGGATTTAGGGTTATTTCAGATGGATTTGGGGTTATTTCGGATAGATTTGAGGTTATTTCAGATGGATTTGGGGTTATTTCAGATGGATTTAGGGTTATGTTGGATGGATTTAGGGTTATTTCAGATGGATTTGGGGTTATTTCAGATGGACTTAGGGTTATTTTGGATGGATTTGGGGTTATTTCAGATGGATTTAGGGTTATTTTGGATGGATTTAGGGTTATTTCGGATGGATTTGGGGTTATTTCAGATGGATTTGGGGTTATTTCAGATGGATTTAGGGTTATTTCGGATGGATTTGGGGTTATTTCGGATGGATTTGGGGTTATTTCAGATGGATTTGGGGTTATTTCAGATGGATTTGGGGTTATTTCAGATGGATTTGGGGTTATTTCGGATGGATTTGGTGTTGTGGTTGTTATTTTGGATGGATTTGGGGTTATTTCGGATGGATTTGGTGTTGTGGTTGTTATTTCGGATGGATTTGGGTTGGTGGTTGGGGTTCCGGTTTCAATTGTAGTTGGGTTGATGGGTGGTAGAGAACAGTATGTGTGGTTGTCGGTCACTTTCCAATTTTCTGCCATTTTATCACATTCCAGGATTTGTCCATCACGTTGTTTGCAATCATTTTCTGTTATGTTGTCACAAACGCCTTTCAAGAAATTCAAAAACAGTTTAGAAAAATTAAAAAATGATAAAATATTCCATTTGGCATTTTTCTATATGTATGTATAAAAATATCTAACAGGAATATATTAAATAATGTGTCACAAGTATCACAAGTACAGACAGATGTGGATTAACAGTAAAAAACACAAAGTACCTTTGTATTACATAACATAATTATGTGAAAAAATGTATGTGAAAAAGCACAAACTGTGCATAGAATGTTGCAGACCTTTAATGACACTTACCACACTGTCCTTCAGTATTGTTGTAAAATAAAGAAATTGGCAGGTTAATTATGAAGTTTGGGCCTGCAAAGTTAATCTGAGCATTTATAGCAGGAATGTCCACAGTCATCTGGATCCCAGTAGTGGTTATTCTAAAATCTGAATTAGAGTAGGCTAGGATTGTCTTCACACCATTGACCAACACCTGTGACAAACAGAAAAGGTTCAGGCTTTAATGTTTTTACACTGTTATTTGTTTGAGGTCAAAAATGATTAAAAAACATTATTCAAAAGGTTTGTGTCCAAACATTTATAATATTCATCACTTTAGTTATCTTTTAAACTGTAAAAAAATCTTGTGATGAACAGAACTATAGTAGCAGTCATCAACCAGTATTTCTTTACCTCCTTATTCTTTGCATGTTTTTTCTGATTACAACTTTTGTTCTGAGCATGAAAAGTTCACTAGTATATAGCTCTGTATGCCCTGTGCTGGTCGAACACATGTACCAAAATGAGGTTGTTCATTTTGGTTGTTTCAGTTACAGGTAGTGCAGAGTTTCTCATAGTTAATAATGTGCATGATGCTAATGTAGTTAAGATGCATTACATTATATGTAGCTTATCTATAGTTATGTAATTTTTCTGAGCAGTAAGAATTTATTAGCTTGTGTGAAGTATCAAATGTAAAGAAACCTGGATGTAATTTTACATTCTGATCTAATTGCCATCATTTAAATAGCCTTTCATCTGAGAATTATTGAAACAAGTTTAGCCTTTTCTCTACTAGGGTGATACAGAGACTCTTGTAGGATTATTTATTACAAAGGTTTTTTACTGGGTTAGCTAAGAAAACAATGCATCTTCTGCAGATCAAAAAAAAAAGTAGCAGCATGAATCCTAACAAAAACAAGAAAAAATCCACAATTTGAAAGGACTGCAATGGTTGAAGGCATCTTTTAAACTACTTTTACTTGCTTTTAAATGTACACTCAGCAGTATTATGATCAGTTTGAGTGAGTAACTTACTGTGTTCACAGTTGGGTTTCTTGTCTGTATCAAGTCAACTTTATATGAATTGTAGTATATGGTCAAACTGTCAGAACAAGAAAAGTTATGGGCAGGATCACAAAAATAGTTATTGATGTGGACACTGAAGTTGTATTTATTAATGACTTCCTGGACCAACACATATGTGCAGTTTCCTTGGAAATCATAGTACTTCCCATCAAAAGTCACATAGTGTAGTTGTTCCCAACCCATGCATCTGCCTGTAGTTTAAGAAAGTAGAACAAAAAAGTTTTAATACAGACAAAGTGGTACCCAGTTTTCCTTAATCTATCTACATCTAGTAATTGTACTTACTGTACTTAACATTACTTAACAGTGCTTTAGTAAAAGATGTACACAGAATAAACTTACATGGACATTCATAACGGTTGCACTCGTTCTCATGTGGCACAGGAGGCATATTACTTGCACACACTGGAGGTGGTATGGTGGTTGAAACATTTTTGCACTTCTAAACCATACAATTCCAAAAACAGGTGTAAGTAAACACATACAATTGTCTCATTATCTGTAATTCTGTGACTAACAATTACAACTGTTGTTACTAAATGCTACTTTTTGTTATGTGCATCTCAGCAAAACCATCCCATATTAGTGTCTATCATATATTAACTACCTGACTATTAACATTAAAAAAAGATTGCATAGATTAGCTTTATAATTTTACTAATTTTAAGCCAAACGATGTTGAAAAATGGTCAGACATATTATCAACTCCCAGGTGTCTGATTATTGTCCAGAAGTTATATTTACACATTCACAAAAAAAAGAAACGCACCCAGATGTGGCATATGATCGGACTGTGAGAAGCAAGACATTCAATGAGTTGCCTGCCATTTTGGCCATTGTGACTCAGAAACTAAAGACCCAGATGCAACAAATTGTGAGCAAATATGCCACACGATGACATACGAAGCCAGTATGCCTTAATTCCCATGGTATCTCATCTTGAATCCAAGCTAAAGGCAACATAACAAAGTGCTAGAGCATCCTTGCAATTGTACAGTTTCCCCAATAAACGTATCCTTTAATTTTGGAGTAATACCTAAAGAGCTTCAGAGTTATATTACTGTGAAATATTAGCACCTACAGAATGTCTCTCAAGTTTGAAACTATGTTTTCATTATTTTTGTTTAAATTAAGTTTACTTTCCTTTACCTAACTCTTTCAGTTGTTTTATTCACAATGCTGACTGCTGAGAACTTTAATGAACTTCATCTATTGACAATAGTTAGCACAAGCAAAATAATATTTTCACCAATTTTGTCTGTTATATGCCCAGTTATTCCTATAAATGTCAAAAATCATATCCTTTTGTTCTAATATTGTAATCACTTACATATATCATCATTATATTCACACATCTATTAAATAAACTGCCAAATGTGGCACCTAGTAGCAGGTAGCACACGTGTAGATGTACAGCTACACACCATATGCCAAATCTTTGCATATGACAGTCTCCTTAACTTATTTCTAGAAAATGCCCCATAATAATGCACTTGCTCTCGGCTTTTAGTCACATAAAATGAATTAAAATATACAACAAATATTATCTGAAATGTAAATAAAGATTACCAGATGTCTGAATTACCTGTGTTTGTGGAGTGGGGTAAAAGCAGTTATTAGGAGCAGGTGGGAAATAAGTTGTAGTAGTAGTTGTAGTAATGGTAGTATTAGTAGGTACTGTAGATGGGGGAGCAGTGGAATGAGTTGTAGCAGTACTTGTAGTTGTAGGGATTTTGGTAGTAGTAGGTGTTGTAGGTGTGGGAGTTGGAAGGCAAGAATTTGAATTCTTGTAAACCGTGCACGCAGGATCACAATAAGCAGTGAAACACCACCCTTTCTCATCTGATACATTGTAGATTTGAGATCCTACACATAAAAAAAGATTAAAAATGATTAACTTGTATGTGCCAGAACAAAGAACCATAATAATGATTTGGGTGGGGGGGTGGGGGTGTTAGGGGGCAGTGTACTATTGACCGACATGTAGTTGGGATGTGTATTTCGGTAATGCTCGCAGCCTTTTAACAATTAATGTTATTGTAATGTGACACAACTGTTTGTAAATAATGTTAACTTCACAGTAAATGTTTGGTCATGTACTGAGCTGAATTTTAAAGCTTCAAATGCCTGCAAAGAGAGGGAATCAGAAGACAAGGACACCTGAAGCAACAGGCCTTTCTTCAGCCAGAAGCTTGCTTGAAGACACTGGAGGACCACAGAAGGAATGGAAGCGGAGACAATACTCACAGCTATAGCCACACTAAAGCTGTAGCTATAAGGTCTCAGAGGTAATGTGCGTACTACACTTTGAACTTAAAGCTTTAAAGGCAGACACAGAGAGGAAAATTAAACATGGGGCGAAAACAAGAGACTTTGTGGCGTAACTTTTTGTAGAAGTTCTTAAGTTAGAAGAGAAGTCACACAGAGCTCTTCGCTCATGCCCTGAACTGGAGGCACCACCAAGGCATATTACTACAAGGCTACACTACAGTCATGCTGTGGAAGATATCATCAGCCAAGCCTCCAAGACAAGAGAGCTACTGTTTCATGGGCAGAAGATAAGAATCTTCAGATATCTTCCGAATGCGCTGGTGCAGAAAAGAGCGGCATTCGCTCCTGCTAAGGCTCTACTCCATGACAAGCCCAGGGTGAGGTTTGGACTTCTTTTCCCAGCCTGGCTATGTGTGACACTGAACAATAAGCAATCGATCTTTACTGACCCCCAAGAAGCTCTCAAATTTGCAGATCATCATTTCGGGCTCAGAAAAAGTGACACTGAGGTATTTTGGATATTGACATTAGTTTTATATATAATGTCACAGAAAAGTTGATTATGGTTAACTGAGACTGCTGGAACACACAATGTTTTTGGTTAGCTAACTGTGTGTATCTCGTTGTCCTCCGGACTTACATACTTTAGGTCGTGCTGTAGCGTAGTTAGGCTGTCAGCTAGACAAGTTAGTTTGTTGTGGGGTTCATGGTTGAGATGTTTGTTGAAAGTTTTTTTTTTCTCTTTGCATGTGGAAGGGCTGTCAGTGTCAGATCTAGTTGACCCTAACATTTATGGAAGTTAAATTGGTATCCTGGAATGTTAGAGGGATTAATAATCCAGTTAAAAGAGGATGAGTTTTAACCCATTTGCAATCTATATCTATCCATATCTATCTATATCAGGAGACTTATCTCAAGTTGGAATCTCATGTGAAATTGAAAGTGTCCTGGAGAGGGCAACTATATCATTTAGTTTTTCCAGTCAGGGCCAGAGTTACTGCTATATACAGGGGTTGGACAATGAAACTGAAACACCTGTCAATTTAGTGTGGGAGGTTTCATGGCTAAATTGGACCAGCCTGGCGGCCAATCTTCATTAATTGCACATTGCACCAGTAAGAGCAGAGTGTGAAGGTTCAGTTAGCAGGTAAGAGCACAGTTCTGCTCAAAATACTGCAATGCACACAACATTATGGGTGACATACCAGAGTTCAAAAGACGACAAATTGTTGGTGCACGTCTTGCTGGCGCATCTGTGACCAAGACAGCAAGTCTTTGTGATGTATCAAGAGCCACGGTATCCAGGGTAATGTCAGCATACCACCAAGAAGGACGAACAACATCCAACAGGATCAACTGTGGACACAAGAGGAAGCTGTCTGGAAGGGATGTTCGGGTGCTAACCCGGATTGTGTCCAAAAAACGTAAAATCACGGCTGCCCAAATGACACTGTATTGGCCGCAAATGGAGGCCCTACACCATACTAATAAATGATTGTGGTTTAAAACCAGGTGTTTCAGTTTCATTGTCCAACCCCTGTACAAAGAAGGGATGTTCTGTGTTACATCTGCCAAAGATGGTAGATCTGTTTTGGTGACTGGTGAACTATATTCCAGGCATTGTACGTTTCTTAATATATACGGCCCATATCATGGCAATCCCCAATTTATAAGGAGAGTTCTAAATTAAATACCTGACTTAGCTTCTATGAATCTAGTAATTGCTGGAGATTTTTACATTTTTAATTTAATCAAATGTATAAATCCTCTTGGAGGCTGGGACCAGAACACTCTGCTAGTGGTACTTTGAAATTCATTAAGAATATAAATCTACTTTTGGAGACTAATGACTCCTGAAGGTAGCGAATATATTTCTTTTATTCATCAGCACACAATGTGTGTACTAGAATAGATTATGTTCTTCTTGATAGCAAAGTGATACCTTTGGTTAAGGAAGTGAGGTATCAGAGCATTACAGTCTCGGATCATAGCCCTGTCATTCAATTGATCATAGCCTTTGTGTTTCAATTGAGAGATGTAAAACCTCAACAAAAAATATGTGTTGCCAATCAACAAAGAGTGTGGAGATTTAACCCCTTAATTGCTATTAGACAATGACTTCTGTGAATATACACTGTCAAAAAAATAAAGGGAACACTTTCAAAACACATCAGATCTCAATGGGAAAAAAATCATGCAGAATATCTTTCCTCATATAGACTGGGTGATGTGTTAGGAACGAAAGGATGCCACATCGTTTGATGGAAATGAAAGTGATCACTTAACAGAGGGTTGAATTTAAAGACACCCTGAAAATCAGAGCGAAAAAATGATGCAGCAGGCTCGTCCATTTAACCCAAGTTCCATTACAGCAACTCAAAATGGTTTGTATGGCCCCTACACGCTTGTATGCAACGTGGGGGCATGCTTCTAATGTGTCCTGGGGGATCTCCTCCCAGATCTGGACCAGGGCATCACTGAGCTCCTGGACAGTCTGAAGTGCAACCTGGTGGCGTCGGATGGACCGAAACATAATGTCCCAGAGGTGTTCTATTGGATTTAGGTCAGGCGAGCCGGTGGGCCAGTCAATGGTATCAATTCCTTCATTCTCCAAGAACTGCCTGCATACGCTCGCCACATGAGGCCGGGCATTGTTGTGCACCAGGAGGAAGCCAGGACCCACTGCACCAGTGTAGGGTCTGACAACGGGTCTAAGGATTTCATCCTGATACTTAATAGCAGTATCTGTGAGGTCTGTGCGTCCTTCCAGGGATATGCCTCCCCAGACCATCACTGACCCACCACCAAACCAGTCATGCTGAATGATGTTGCAGGCGGCACAACATTCTCCACGCCGTCTCCAGAGCCTGTCACGTCTTTCACATGTACTCAGGTGAAACCTGCTCTCATCTGTGAAAAGCACAAGGCGGATCTGCCAATTCTGGTGTTCTGTAGCAAAATCGAGCTCTACCGTGCTGGCCATTGAGCACGGGGCCCACTACAGGACATCAGGCCCTCAGGCCGCCCTCATAAGGCCTGTTTCTGATTGTTTGGTCAGATACATTCAGAGCAGTAGTGCTCTGGCAGTGCTCATCTTGTTCTTCCTTGCACAAAGGAGCAGATACCGGTCCTGCTGAGGGGTTAAGGACCTTCTACAGCCTTGTCCAGCTCTCCTAGAGTAACTGCCTTTTTATTAACACCAAAATTTCATTAACACCAAAGCAGCTGAAACTGATTAACAGCCCTCCCTACTACTTAACTGACCAGATCAATATCCCTGAAGTTGAACTGAGTTGATGCTATACTCTGATTAAAAAGTGTTCCCTTTATTTTTTTGAGCAGTGTATAAGATTACATATTCGTTATTCTTTGAGACTAATGATAGACCAGAAATTTCCCCAGATGTCCCTTGGGAAACACTGAAGGTGTTTCTGAGAGGCTGTATTATCTAATATCAGGCCTATAGGAAAAAGTGTGATTTAGCTGAACAAGAAAGTCTAGAAAAACAAATTCAGATACTGGATAAAGGCAATGCGCGTAACCCTTCTCACGAGAAATCAAAAGAGTTGTGGGCACTTAAATATAAATTACAAAAATAGACAACTGCAGAGATATTTAGAATTTGGGGACAAGCCGCATAAGTTATTGGCTAACCAGCTGCGGAATCTGGAGAATGATAGAGGGATTTACATAATTAGATCAGATTCGGGTGAACTTCTTAGGTCTCATAGTGATATTAACAAGGAATTCTTGGAATATTATAAAGCCTTATATTTTTTGGAAATGCATGCATCCACTGAAGATATATTGGGGTTTTTGAATAAATGTAATCTCCAGTTTGCTAGCTCGGAGGAACAGGAATGTCTAAATGCAGAGATTGGATGTGAAGAAATTGGGACTACAAGATTTTTTCTAAAGACTGGGAAATCTGTAGGCCCAGACGGTTTTGGTAACGAATTTTCTAAGAAACTATTGTATAAAAAAAGGGGAGCTCCTTTCTACACTTAGAGAGGCGTCGACTCTTGTGATTCTGAAAAAGGATAAGGACCCTAAAAAAGTAAGCTCATATAAGCCAATATCTCCTCTGATTTCAGATCAAAGAATTGTACAGAAAATCTTGACATCAAGGCTCAATTCTGTAATGCCTAATTTGATTTAATTTTATGTCAAACATAATTTCACTGTACGCAGATGGTATACTGTTATATATTTATTATCTCAATAATTCTCTTCCAAACGTTCTTTTCCGCTTACTTTCATTAACTTCTGACTCTGGATAGACTTCGCCAGTTTGTCTCTTTCTTCCACTCTAGGGTTAGGATCAGGTTGTGTAAGTTATTTCATATAGTTGTGGTGTTAACCATAAGTTGAAGTTCAATGGCTATAGGTGACCATGCCCTGCCAGTCAGTAGCCCTTGCCCTGTGATCATTCAAAGAGCCCTTGACTGTAAACAGCTTTGAAGGCAAGTTCTGCCCCTGAAGTCTACCTTTATGTTCACTTAAGAATCCCAGTCCAGGTTCTCTGAGATCAAAAAACAATTGAGGGCAAGGTTTGCAATGGTATCCAATCAATCAATCAATTAATCAATGTTTATTTGTAGCTTCACAGATAATCAGTTTGTTCAGAAATGTATTCAGCTTGGATGCAGTCAGCTATGCATCCCACTCAGTGTCATTGTAGTTGCTGCGTGACTACCGAAGGTAGCGTTCTACAGCAATTTACAGCAATTTACTCGGAACAACAAAGCGACACCCGTAACACTGAATTCTCTAAAGCACTGAAGGACATGATTTGAAAAAGCACAAAGTGAGCTGTGAATGTACGCATCAGCAGTGAATGTTATAAGGAAGCACAAGCACTTCCTGTGTGTTAGACCTAACATTTCCATCAGAATTCGGAGTTTGTAAAAGTGTTTTAGTACTGGTAAAAGTGTTTCACATCATGTAAATTCATGTTTTTATTTTTGTCTTTTTAGTGTACTTATCTGCCGTTTGGGACGTCATGTGAATAACAGAGTGAAATATTCAGCTTTTATTTCGTCTGAGAATTTATCTGTGGTAAATATTATTACAAGAACGAATAAAAGATAATCAATTCATTTTGGGAGTTTTTTACTTGCATGTTTGTAACATTCCTAATTTGTTAAGGCTGGTGTTTTGTTCTCTGTTTTTTAACTTAGTACTCTTTATCTGGCTTCAAACATCATTTATAATACCATTTATAAAATAATCCAAACATTACTTACCTGGGAAGTAACTATTATTAAGATAGGTGCAGACGCAATGTACAGTGGTAGTAATATTGGGTGTAGTGTGGACAACTATTTCTGCCGTTGAATAAGTTGAGATCACTTCAGATTTTGTTCTAACATGAATTGTTGTTGTTGATGGAGTAGTTTCTGTTGTAGTTGATGTGTTTCCTGTAAAAGGTGTAGTTGAAATGGTTAATATAATGGTTGCTCCTGTTGTGGTGGAAGGCACTTCTACTGTTGTTGTTGAAGTAGTTTCTGTTGTCATTGGAGTAGTTTCTGTTATACCTGTTGTGTTTCCTGTAAAAGGTGTAGTTGAAATGGTTAATGTAGTGGTTGTTCCTGTTTTTGTAGTTGAAGGCACTTCTACTGTTGTTGTTGGAGTAGTTTCTGTTGTTGTTGTTGGGGTTGCCACTGTTGTACTTGAGGTGCTTGTTGTAAAAGGTGTAGAAGAAACGGTCAATGCAGTGGTTGTTTCTAGTGTTGTTGGTGTTGAAAGCACTTTTGATGTTGTTGGAGCAGTTTCTGTTGTTGTTGGAGTAGTTTCTGTTGTAGTTGATGTGTTTCCTGTAAAAGGTGTAGGTGAAATGGTTAATGTAGTGGTTGCTCCTGCTGTAGTTGAAGGGACTTCTACTGTTGTTGTTGGAATAGTTTTTGTTGCTGTTGGAGTAGCCTCTGTTGTAGTTGATGTGCTTGTTGTAAAAGGTGTAGAAGAAATGGTCAATGCAGTGGTTGTTTCTGGTGTTTTTGATGTTATTGTTGGAGTAGTTTCTGTTGCTGTTGTTGGAGTTGCCGCTGTTGTACTTGATGTGCTTGTTGTAAAAGGTGTAGTAGAAACGGTCAATGCAGTGGTTGTTTCTAGTGTTGTTGGTGTTAAAATCACTTTTGATGTTGTTGGAGCAGTTTCTGTTGTTGTTGGAGTACTTTCTGTTGTAGTTGATGTGTTTCCTGTAAAAGGTGTAGTTGAAATGGGTAATGTAGTGGTTGCTCCTGTTGGAGTTGAAGGGACTTCTACTGTTGTTGTTGGAGTAGATGTTGTTGTTTTTGGAGTAGCCTCTGTTGTAGTTGATGTGCTTGTTGTAAAAGGTGTAGAGGAAATGGTCAATGCAGTGGTTGTTTCTGGTGTTTTTGATGTTATTGTTGGAATAGTTTCTGTAGTTGTTGAAGTAGTTATTGTTGTACTTGATGTGTTTCCTGTAAAAGGTGTAGTTGAAATGATTAATGTAGTGGTTGCTCTTGTTGTTGTGGTTGAAGGCACTTCTACTGTTGTTGTTGGAGTACTTTCTGTTGTTGTTGGAGTAGTTTCTGTTATACCTGTTGTGTTTCTTGTAAAATGTGTAGTTGAAATGGTTAATGTACTGGTTGCTCCTGTTGTAGTTGAAGGGACTTCTACTGTTGTTGTTGGAGTAGTTTCTGTTGTTGTTGTTGGAGTAGACTCTGTTGTAGTTGACGTGCTTGTTGTAAAAGGTGTAGAAGAAACTGTCAATGAAGTGGTTGTTTCTGGTGTTGGTGTTGAAGGCACTTTTGATGTTGTTGTTGGAGCAGTTTCTGTTGTTGTTGTTGGAGTAGTTTCTGTTGTAGTTGATGTGTTGCCTGTAAAAGGTGTAGTTGAAATGGTTAATGTAGTGGTTGCTCGTGTTGTAGTTGAAGGGATTTCTACTGTTGTTGTTGGAGTAGTTTCTGTTGTTGTTGTTGGAGTAGACTCTGTTGTAGTTGACGTGCTTGTTGTAAAAGGTGTAGAAGAAACTGTCAATGAAGTGGTTGTTTCTGGTGTTGGTGTTGAAGGCACTTTCGATGTTGTTGTTGGAGTAGTTTCTGTTGTTGTTGGAGTAGTTTCTGTTGTAGTTGATGTGTTTCCTGTAAAAGGTGTAAGTGAAATGGTTAATGTAGTGGTTGCTCCTGTTGTAGTTGAAGGGACTTCTACTGTTGTTGTTGAAATAGTTTCTGTTGTTGTTGGAGTAGTCTCTAATGTAGTTGATGTGTTGCCTGTAAAAGGTGTAGTTGAAATGGTTAATGTAGTGGTTGCTCCTGTTGTAGTTGAAGGGACTTCTACTGTTGTAGTTGGAGTGGTTTCTGTTGATGTTGTTGGAGTAGACTCTGTTGTAGTTGACGTGCTTGTTGTAAAAGGTGTAGAAGAAACTGTCAATGAAGTGGTTGTTTCTGGTGTTGGTGTTGAAGGCACTTTTGATGTTGTTGTTGGAGCAGTTTTTGTTGTTGTTGGAGGAGTTTCTGTTGTAGTTGATGTGTTTCCTGTAAAAGGTGTAGTTGAAATGGTTAATGTAGTGGTTGCTCCTGTTGTAGTTGAAGGGATTTCTACTGTTGTTGTTGGAGTAATTTCTGTTGTTGGAGTAGACTCTGTTGTAGTTGATGTGCTTGTTGTAAAAGGTGTAGAAGAAACTGTCAATGAAGTGGTTGTTTCTGGTGTTGGTGTTGAAGGCACTTTCGATGTTGTTGTTGGAGCAGTTTCTGTTGTTGTTGGAGTACTCTCTGTTGTAGTTGATGTGTTGCCTGTAAAAGGTGTAGTTGAAATGGTTAATGTAGTGGTTGCTCGTGTTGTAGTTGAAGGGATTTCTACTGTTGTTGTTGGAGTAGTTTCTGTTGTTGTTGTTGGAGTAGACTCTGTTGTAGTTGACGTGCTTGTTGTAAAAGGTGTAGAAGAAACTGTCAGTGAAGTGGTTGTTTCTGGTGTTGGTGTTGAAGGCACTTTTGATGTTGTTGTTGGAGCAGTTTCTGTTGTTGTTGGAGTAGATACTGTTGTAGTTGATGTGCTGGCTGTAACAGATGTAGTTGAAGGGGTTAATGTTGTGGTTGGTTCTGTTGTTGTTGTTGAAGGGCTTACTGTTGTTGTTGGAGTAGTTTCTGTTGTTGTTGTTGGAGTAGACTGTGTTGTAGTTGACGTGCTTGTTGTAAAAGGTGTAGAAGAAACTGTCAATGAAGTGGTTGTTTCTGGTGTTGGTGTTGAAGGCACTTTTGATGTTGTTGTTTGAGCAGTTTTTGTTGTTGGAGGAGTTTCTGTTGTAGTTGATGTGTTTCCTGTAAAAGGTGTAGTTGAAATGGTTAATGTACTGGTTGCTCCTGTTGTAGTTGAAGGGACTTCTACTGTTGTAGTTGGAGTGGTTTCTGTTGATGTTGTTGGAGTAGACTCTGTTGTAGTTGACGTGCTTGTTGTAAAAGGTGTAGAAGAAACTGTCAATGAAGTGGTTGTTTCTGGTGTTGGTGTTGAAGGCACTTTTGATGTTGTTGTTGGAGCAGTTTTTGTTGTTGTTGGAGGAGTTTCTGTTGTAGTTGATGTGTTTCCTGTAAAAGGTGTAGTTGAAATGGTTAATGTAGTGGTTGCTCCTGTTGTAGTTGAAGGGATTTCTACTGTTGTTGTTGGAGTAATTTCTGTTGTTGGAGTAGACTCTGTTGTAGTTGATGTGCTTGTTGTAAAAGGTGTAGAAGAAACTGTCAATGAAGTGGTTGTTTCTGGTGTTGGTGTTGAAGGCACTTTTGATGTTGTTGTTGGAGCAGTTTCTGTTGCTGTTGTTGGAGTACTCTCTGTTGTAGTTGATGTGTTGCTTGTAAAAGGTGTAGTTGAAATGGTTAATGTACTGGTTGCTCCTGTTGTAGTTGAATGGATTTCTACTGTTGTTGTTGGAGTAGTTTCTGTTGATGTTGTTGGAGTAGACTCTGTTGTAGTTGACGTGCTTGTTGTAAAAGGTGTAGAAGAAACTGTCAGTGAAGTGGTTGTTTCTGGTGTTGGTGTTGAAGGCACTTTTGATGTTGTTGTTGGAGCAGTTTCTGTTGTTGTTGTTGGAGTAGTTTCTGTTGTAGTTGATGTGTTGCCTGTAAAAGGTGTAGTTGAAATGCTTAATGTAGTGGTTGCTCCTGTTGTAGTTGAAGGGACTTCTACTGTTGTTGTTAGAGTAGTTTCTGTTGTTGTTGTTGGAGTAGACTCTGCTGTAGTTGACGTGCTTGTTGTAAAAGGTGTAGAAGAAACTGTCAATGAAGTGGTTGTTTCTGGTGTTGGTGTTGAAGGCACTTTTGATGTTGTTGTTGGAGCAGTTTCTGTTGTTGTTGGAGTAGTTTCTGTTGTAGTTGATGTGTTGCCTGTAAAAGGTGTAGTTGAAATGGTTAATGTAGTGGTTGCTTGTGTTGTAGTTGAAGGGATTTCTACTGTTGTTGTTGGAGTAGTTTCTGTTGTTGTTGTTGGAGTAGACTCTGTTGTAGTTGACGTGCTTGTTGTAAAAGGTGTAGAAGAAACTGTCAATGAAGTGGTTGTTTCTGGTGTTGGTGTTGAAGGCACTTTTGATGTTGTTGTTGGAGTAGTTTCTGTTGTAGTTGATGTGTTTCCTGTAAAAGGTGTCGGTGAAATGGTTAATGTAGTGGTTGCTCCTGTTGTAGTTGAAGGGACTTCTACTGTTGTTGTTGGAATAGTTTCTGTTGTTGTTGGAGTAGTCTCTAATGTAGTTGATGTGTTGCCTGTAAAAGGTATAGTTGAAATGGTTAATGTAGTGGTTGCTCCTGTTGTAGTTGAAGGGATTTCTACTGTTGTTGTTGGAGCAGTTTCTGTTGTTGCTGTTGGAGTAGTTTCTGTTGTAGTTGATGTGTTTCCTGTAAAAGGTGTAGTTGAAATGATCAATGTAGTGGTTGCTCCTGTTGTAGTTGAAGGGATTTCTACTGTTGTTGTTGGAGTAGTTTCTGTTGTTGTTGTTGGAGTAGACTCTGTTGTAGTTGACGTGCTTGTTGTAAAAGGTGTAGAAGAAACTGTCAATGAAGTGGTTGTTTCTGGTGTTGGTGTTGAAGGCACTTTTGATGTTGTTGTTTGAGCAGTTTTTGTTGTTGGAGTAGTTTCTGTTGTAGTTGATGTGTTTCCTGTAAAAGGTGTAGTTGAAATGGTTAATGTACTGGTTGCTCCTGTTGTAGTTGAAGGGATTTCTACTGTTGTTGTTGGAGTAGTTTCTGTTGTTGTTGTTGGAGTAGACTGTGTTGTAGTTGACGTGCTTGTTGTAAAAGGTGTAGAAGAAACTGTCAATGAAGTGGTTGTTTCTGGTGTTGGTGTTGAAGGCACTTTTGATGTTGTTGTTGGAGCAGTTTCTGTTGTTGTTGGAGTAGTTTCTGTTGTAGTTGATGTGTTTCCTGTAAAAGGTGTAGTTGAAATGGTTAATGTAGTGGTTGCTCCTGTTGTAGTTGAAGGGACTTCTACTGTTGTAGTTGGAGTGGTTTCTGTTGATGTTGTTGGAGTAGACTGTGTTGTAGTTGACGTGCTTGTTGTAAAAGGTGTAGAAGAAACTGTCAATGAAGTGGTTGTTTCTGGTGTTGGTGTTGAAGGCACTTTTGATGTTGTTGTTGGAGCAGTTTCTGCTGTTGTTGTTGGAGTACTCTCTGTTGTAGTTGATGTGTTGCCTGTAAAAGGTGTAGTTGAAATGGTTAATGTAGTGGTTGCTCGTGTTGTAGTTGAAGGGACTTCTTCTGTTGTTGGAGGAGTTTTTGTTGTTGATGTTGAAGTAGACTCTGTTGTAGTTGACGTGCTTGTTGTAAAAGGTGTAGAAGAAACTGTCAATGAAGTGGTTGTTTCTGGTATTGGTGTTGAAGGCACTTTTGATGTTGTTGTTGGAGCAGTTTTTGTTGTTGTTGGAATAGTTTCTGTTGTTGTTGGAGTAGTTTCGGTTGTAGTTGATGTGTTTCCTGTAAAAGGTGTAGGTGAAATGGTTAATGTAGTGGTTGCTCCTGTTGTAGTTGAAGGGACTTCTACTGTTGTAGTTGGAGTAGTTTCTGTTGATGTTGTTGGAGTAGACTCTGTTGTAGTTGACGTGCTTGTTGTAAAAGGTGTAGAAGAAACTGTCAATGAAGTGGTTGTTTCTGGTGTTGGTGTTGAAGGCACTTTTGATGTTGTTGGAGCAGTTTCTGCTGTTGTTGTTGGAGTACTCTCTGTTGTAGTTGATGTGTTGCCTGTAAAAGGTGTAGTTGAAATGGTTAATGTAGTGGTTGCTCGTGTTGTAGTTGAATGGACTTCTTCTGTTGTTGTTGGAGTAGTTTTTGTTGTTGATGTTGAAGTAGACTCTGTTGTATTTGATGTTCTTGTTGTAAAAGGTGTAGAAGAAACTGTCAATGAAGTGGTTGTTTCTGGTGTTGGTGTTGAAGGCACTTTTGATGTTGTTGTTGGAGCAGTTTTTGTTGTTGTTGGAATAGTTGCTGTTTTTGTTGGAGTAGTTTCTGTTGTAGTTGATGTGTTGCCTGTAAAAGGTGTAGTTGAAATGGTTAATGTAGTGGTTGCTCGTGTTGTAGTTGAAGGGATTTCTACTGTTGTTGTTGGAGTAGTTTCTGTTGTTGTTGTTGGAGTAGACTCTGTTATAGTTGATGTGCTTGTTGTAAAAGGTGTAGAAGAAACTGTCAATGAAGTGGTTGTTTCTGGTGTTGGTGTTGAAGGCACTTTCGATGTTGTTGTTCGAGCAGTTTCTGTTGTTGTTGGAGTAGACTGTGTTGTAGTTGACGTGCTTGTTGTAAAAGGTGTAGAAGAAACTGTCAATGAAGTGGTTGTTTCTGGTGTTGTAGATGTTATTGTTGGAATAGTTTCTGTTGTTGTTGAAGTAGTTATTGTTGTACTTGATGTGTTTCCTGTAAAAGGTGTAGTTGAAATGGTTAATGTAGTGGTTGCTCCTGTTGTTGTGGTTGAAGTCACTTCTACTGTTGTTGTTGGTGTACTTTCTGGTGTTGTTGGAGTACTTTCTGGAGTAGTTGATGTGCTTGCTGTAAAAAATGTAGAGGAAACAGTTAATGCAGTGATTGTTTCTGGTGTTGTTGGTGTTGAAGGCAGTTTTACTGTTGTTGATGGAGTAGTTCCTTTTGTAGATGGTGTTTTTTCTGTAAAAGGTGTAGTTGAAAGTGTTTAAACAGTTGTTGTTTTTTGTGTTGAAGCAGATTCTATTTTAGCTGATCTGCTTTCTGTAACAGTTGTGTATTTGAAAGCATAAGATGATTATTGCGGAACATATAATTTGTCTTCACCGACATAATTATTAATAGTATGTTTGACTGTTTTAAATAAAGCTTTTGCTTTATTAAGCTAAATGCACTACTTACCAGGTGTGGTGAAATTAAATATTGTGGTTGAAAGTGTAGTTATGGTAGTAGGCATGGTTGTACTGTGGGTAGTGGAGCACTCAGACGTTATCCTAATAATTGTTCCATTGGTTGCACAGTCAGCATAGATACATGTTCCATTCCCATCTGTTGTACTGTAAAGTCGTCCTAAATATAGATGTTAACAGATAGAAAGTAGAAATAAGTTTGTTTAAAACAGAAATCGCAATGTCTCTGGTAAAAACAATGTCAAAAAACTGCAATTTATACTGACCTGTAACATTTTGGCATGTACGACCCCATTGGCTGCAAGTGCTTTACAAAGAGTAATTGATTATTGGTAAAAAAAAAAAAAATATATATATATATATATATATATATATATATATATATATATATATATATATATAAAAGCGGCACATCACAAATACTTCATGTGATCATTTTTCATTTCATTACTGACAGTCTCATTCATGTTCATAAAATATTTAAAAACAGATTACATAAAGAATGATCAGAAAGTTGTTTGCTTTTGTATCATACCATTGTAGGCAGGGTTCATTTGTAGGAATTTCTTCTGTAAAATTATAGCGACGACCATTTGCATAGCAAGGACATGCAGGAACACACTGCATGATTTCCTCATCCAGGTATGGTTTTTCTTGGGGGCACTTAGGAAAACAACCTAATAAAAAAAAAATCACACTGCAACACTATGCTTCAATGAAAGTGAGCCAAACTGAGATGAACATCAAAAGTGAAATGCTCCTACAGATGTTTGACTGTAGACCAGCTAATGCTGTGCAAAGCAATTTTAGGTGTATATCATCTCATTTTACTGTGATCAATTGTAATAAAGTCGCATATCTGCATTCCCTTTCATTTTTCTTTCAGACAGATATATTATCTAGTGTCTAAATGAAAGTGTCTCAATAAATGACTCTTAAATGTATTACCATATATATATATATATATATATATATATATATATATAATGTGGGTGGTGGATCATTCTCAGCATTGCAGTGACACTGACATGGCAGTGGTGTGTTAGTGTGTTGTGCGTAAATGGATCAGACACACAGGTCATGGACAGAGTAACATGAGCTTGTTTTGCAAAAATGATGCTGCACAAGTAAGGTGTGTTGCCTGTCATTATTTACGTAAATCGAATTACAGTTACAGTGACTGCATGCTATTCAGACCTGAAATATCTGGATAATATACAAGGACAGACATTAAAGCATGAGAAGATGCAAAGAGAAATGTACTTCGGAGGAGTATGAACATGACCTGTAGGCGGAGTTAACCACTTGTTAACTAACATGAAATTTCTGTCTTCTCCCTTGTTATCTGCCTTACCTGTGTTTAGTCCTGTATTCTCATTATTAGTAAACTGTGTTTGTTGTTTGTTCTCAGTGCATTTATACCCCTGTGTTTTTGTTTTACACAGCCAAAGTAACCTTTTTGATATTTGTACTACAAGTTTATGTTGGTCCCCTTGTAGGTTTTTGTTCTTTGTTGTTTGGTTTGGATAATAATGTCTTTGATCCTGTTAAAACTGCAAGATGAAACGACTGCAGATGTGGATAGTCTTCAGGACAGTCTTCAAACTTTCTCAGCCATTTAACTGCTCTACTCCTCCATCCTGGCTCTCTTACCTCTGCCCCTCGCTCATCTCTGAATCACCAAGCACAGCGTTAACACCCTTTTCAGCAAAAAGAAGGTTAGAAAAGCCCCAGGGCCTGAATTAAATTATCTCTGCCTTATTCCTACATGCCTCAAAACCCCCCAAATCATTCGGTTCAAACATTACTGGACTTAATGACTTCGGGACAGCTGCCCTGGCCTCTGTAGTCATAAAGGTCTGAAACCCCTGTTGTGATCAACTTCCCTGCACTTCATGCTATAGCATCCCAACAGTGCTGGTACCTATAGTAAAGGTCTGTTTGGAAACTTCAGTTTGACATTTAGCACCACAGTGCCAAAGTTGCTGCAGATCAGACTGCCCCAGCTGTCAGAGCTAGATTCCATATGCTGGTGCATTGTGGATTTTCTGACAAACAGAAGACAGCAGGTGCAAATGGGAAAACACATGTTAGACCCCAGACCCTCAGTGATGGAGAATCACAAGGTTGAGTGGTCTCACGCTTTTTATTCACTCTCTACACCATTGACTGTTTCTACAAGGAACCAGCTGTAAAGATCCTAAAGTTTGCAGATGGCGGAACCATGGTGGGCCTCATAGTCAATGGTGATTAAGTCTACTTACAGAAAGGAAACTAAACAGCTGGTTTCCTGGTGCAACAGGGACCATGTCCTGCTCAATACACACAAAAACAGCAGAGATGGCTGTGGCTCATGTACATCTAAATCAGCACAACAAGACATGCCAACAGCTTATTCCCCAGAGCCTCATTAACCACATTGGACACCTTAACCTGAGCAAGCTTTATTCTACTTTACTGTATTACTTTAACACTTGTAACAGTAACACAAAGCACATTTGTTATCATAATGTAATATTCTCTATATTATAGTTTTACCTGTGTACTTAGACCTGTTTGTATATATATATCCACAAGTACCATGATCGCGACTTTGGCCCATTAATGAATTCCTACTGAATGAGCTCATTAATAAGGGTGTGGGGGATGACAGAAAGATGAAATTATCATTTTGGTGTTTGGAATTATCTTGTAGGTTAACTTAATGCTAGTTTAGCAAGCAACCTACAGACTCAAATACCGCCTACATCACAGCACAGAATTTGTTTGGTGATGTTTGGGAGAAAGCTTAGTTAGCAGGACAAAAGTTTCATAAATCACAACACAGGCTTGGCTCCAACTAACTGATGCTTAAGCTGAAGAACAAAACTTGGGTGTAATATTAGCTTCTGAAGACTGCCGTAAAGTGCGGTAACATTTAAAGGCTTTTTTCCGGTTGTTATTTAAGTGGAACTCAATTCCATAATTTATTAGACAGTCAAGTTCAGGGCACGCTTTTAAGAAACAGATGAAAATCTATGTCTGTAGTATTTAATCATTTAACAATTAATAATCGTGTGTCTTTATTGTTCATTTGTTTTTTTAATTATTAATTTAATTTACACCCCCAGAAACAGAAAAAAACAGAAAAAGACTTTAAATTTAAGTAATAAATTTAACTCAACTTCAATTTCTCCATTTAAACTTTATGACTTAGCTGTAAATTACTTTGAGCTGCCCACTTAAAGTTGCTATTGTGGTCATCATTATTATCACTTCCTGCATCCAGCCGCATTGCCTACATTTTTACAGAAAGTTCAGTGTAGCTTTTATCATCATTTGTCTTGCTTGTTGGCAGATTAGCAGGATAGCTCTGGACACAAACGTTAGACACTGAACTGCTTCTGAACTTCTGTGTTTGTAGTTGTGTTGTGATATTGATATGAAGTTAAAACCAGTATTAAAAACTTACTTTTTATCAGTTTAGACATTCCACAGAAAGGCTGCTCTGGTCTCTCTATCCTCATGCATTATTTATTTGTTACTCCTTTATTCAGAACTATTTATAACTATTATTTAGAATGTATAAGGCTGTCTGAATGTAAGTGTGTCTTATTATATTGCATCTGATTGGGTTGCTGTGTGAATGAATAGCACAAGACCTAAATAACACAGAACGTTTACAATTTTTAACTTAAATTTTCACTTAAAATGTCTATTTAAAGTGGGTAGACAAAATTGTGCTGAATCTATTTTTGTTTCATACTTTAAAGATGAAAAATGAGGCAAGGCAAAAAGAAACATGACACATTTATTCTATTGTTGGTGACACTAAAACTGATGTAATAAGAGAGACATTTAAAAAATTGTAGGAGGTAGAAGTATTAACTAGGACAGTCTTACCTTCTGCCCGAGTTTCATTAAAGCATTCTCCTGAGGGATTTCTGCAGGTTTTAACACAAGATCCACAGGGTTTGTAGTGCCACTCACACCTGTCATCTGAGTTGTAGTAGTCACAGTACATAGCTGCAGGAAGGGTTTAAGCCAGTTAGTTACTTGTTAAGTCAAAGGTAACAACACCCTAATATTGCATTACCTTCAAACATAACGTTCCAATTTCAAAATGTGTAGTCTGTCGGGAAAGCTGTGTTTCTATAGAGCTTTTAGACTGGTTACATGGTTTCCATGTATGAATGGATTTTTCTGGAATTTCTGGAAAAGTACATGCCCGTCTACTGTACATGTATTGAACCAAGAGACATAGTTTCTGGTACACTATCTCGGAGAGCCCTGAGCATGAATTTAATGTTGGTTTGACCCAAATTCATCTTTTTGTCTTTGTTTTCACGTCCCTTTTTCCTCCCATAGAGAGCAACCATCTAACAACTACTTTCCAACACCATAGCAGCCACTTAGGTTACCATAGCAATCTGTGTGTCGTTTCATCCCTCATTTCTCCCAAAGACTCCCATTCATTTTTCAAACACTTAGCAACCCTGGGATACCATAGCAACTGCTTAGCAACACCATAGCAAACACCTGGGACATTATAGCAACCGCCTAGCTACCACGTGCTAACGCATAGCATCAATTTGGGATACCATTCCAACGCCATAGCAACTACTGATCAACCACTTGCCAAAACCATACCAATCATTTTAAACACCATAGCAAAACCCATCACACCCATAAAACCCACAACAATCACTTGGGATACCATATCAAAATCACATTAACCAATTTACTAACACCATAGCAACCTTTTAGCAACACTATGGTAACCACTAGGAATACTATAGCAGCCACCTTGCCACCTAAGACACCCTAGCAGCTGCCTACCAACACCTTGGCAACATTTTGGATACCCTAGCATCAGCTTATCAACAACAAGGTTACTTAGCAACACCATAACAACCTCTTGGGATACAACAGCAACAAGCCTGCAACATCATAAAAACCATAGCCTAGCAACCGCCTCATTACAATGTACAAAATCATTATATTGTACTATTATAACAATTCCAAGCATGCAGGAAATTCCCTACAACTTGAGTCGTAAGGTCTGGCAGTTCATGTTTGGGTCAGTTCTTGCACATGAATGTGCAATGGGAAAACACCCTTTTAAAGATATAGCTTTAATACATCAGCATTTACATGTATTTCATTTTTTATCTTGTTCTGACAACTGCTTTTAGTTTCTAAATTATATTTAGCCTTATTTATAGTAAAAAAATCGCAAATACTGTTCTGGATTTTTATAGTAAATCAAATTTACTATCACTGGAACAACATATTTGAAAAGCTTAGGTTAACTACATTAGGTTCCCTTTAATAATTAAAATGCATTCATGAAAATTATCTACAAAATGGTGTACAAAATGTGCAAAATGTAGTAAAGTATAATATACTATTCTCCTGTCTTTCTTTATTTAGACTTACGGCAAATCGTTGGGCTTCTCCATGTGATACAAGGTTTTAGGTCATGCTGCATGCATTTTGCAGCATATGCCGCTATAATAGTGCAGAAACACTCACAGTCTCCACCACTGTCACATGCACACGTGTCTTGCACACATAGATCGTAGTAATAACCTGGGTCCACCTGAGAAGAGACAGCAGAGAAAATAAATAAATGACTGTATATAAATATACTACAGGACATCTACAGCACCAGCATGCTGGTAAAGTTAAAGCTCTTCTCTCTAATCCTAGACATTAACTCTTCCAGACATTTTCTTTTGGTAGAAGACTCAGGACCTTCAAAACCAGCACAACTAGCAGCTTTTCCCCAGAACTGTAGCCACAGTGGCACAGATCCAGGTCCATTTCATGAAATGTAAATAAATGGGAAATAAACTGCAGCGGTAGTTAACTTAGCACAAACAAGGAAATATTTAAAAGGGACTTCTTGTTTTGCTATTAGGGCAAAAGGCCCCTCTATCTGAGCTTGCATCAACTTTGCAGAATGTATCATATATGTCATTTCTTGTTTTTGCACGTTGTAAGAACTGTTATTAATGAAAGTACACCACTAAAATATTATAAAATGTTTTAAAATAAAATAATTCATAAATAAACAATTTATTACCAATAATAGATGCTTAATGATGGCAAATGTCATTAAAGCTAACATGTAATACAAAGGTTATCTAGTCTGTCAGAATTTTTAAAAATGTACTTTTTGGTCAATTTTAGAAAAAGGGGACTTTATCTACTGTCACAACTAGTGTCAACTATCTAGTGTCAACTACTAAATTTATTTCGCCTTGTTCCCAAGCTTCATTTCATTTTTTGTCTGTGTCTGCATTTTCTGTGCGATCATTGGAGTGTCTCACTGTGAACTAGCAGAGCTTACCAAATAATTCATGAGCTCACTGAAAAAGGCAAAACATCTGTATATTGTAGGACCAAAACATCACAGTGCAAATGGACATGTAAAACTGCCTCTCAGTAGTTTTGACCCCAACTAAACTCACACAGAAAACAATTAAAAATAATTCAGATTTTTACCTGTTTATATATTTTTCTCCACCCATATATATTTGTACTTTCAGCATTAATAAAATATTTCATATCAATAGTAAAAGTACTCACAAAGGAGTGACATGGCTTGAAGACATCACTCTTGATAATGTTGCAGCGTTTGATGGCCCAGGCCTGGCGGTATGGTCTGAGTGTGCAGGGGCTTCTGATAATGCTGGCTTGGGGGCATGTAGGAGAAACTCTCCAGCTGTTTCCAAATTTAGTCATATTCATCACTTGCGCTCCATCACGAGTCACAAAGTCATTTTTACTATTACCATCATAGTTACCACACAGTCCACACACTGTACCCTGTTATAGTGTAATGGGTATAATAAATTAGTATGACTGTCAGAATGATGCAGAGTAATTATGAAAAATAAAGTAAGGAGATAAACAAATTAACAATTTTTTCTTACTTACCCTAAACGAGGGCTGAAGTTTGATCATCAGAGTTGTCTTATTGTCCCAGAGCAGAACCATGCCATGACTGGTCTCAATAACAAAGTAAATCCCCAGGTTGTAGGTTTTATATGGAATCTCTGTGCTGTTATCATGAATTAAAACTTTAATGGTCTCATCAGAGAGACGCAACTCTTTGTTCTATCGAAATAAAAAATAACAATAACAAAGTTTAACAGCATTTCAGGGTTATTAGTTTACAACACAGAAGGTTTCAGTGATTAGTGTTAATGATAATGCTGTACAGTGATGCTTATAGGCAGCTGTGTAATAACCTCACCCCTAGATAAACTCTAATAGATTTGGAGCAGGTTGTCCCGGTGGTACCACAGGGGATGTTCTCTGTGATGATACGGAATGAACCACTGAGGTTGTTGCTGCAGTAATCCTGCAAACAGTGGATAATATCAGATTTGTTATTTTTGTTCGACACGTGTTATGAACTTTATGAGTAAAGGCACAGTTTTTTTTATTTAGCGTTTTTTAAGCTAGGTGAATTTGACAGCTTACTCTCCACAGCTGTTCTGCTTTGTTGCAGGATAATTAGGAGATACTGAGTAGAGTAAACTTTTTTAATAAACTTAATGGCACATTAGGTTTAATATAATTTACATTGACTTCACTGGGTTTTCTTTTGCTCTGTCTTTGATCATATCGATATGTGGTTGATATTTCTAAATGCTATCTTTAATGATTTTCTGGCTTTAAAATGATGAGAATAGAGAGATGCAGGAGCAAAATCATGGACAACACACCTGGGCCAGAGTATATTCACAGTCTCCACTGAAAGAGTATTTATTACCATCAAATGTTATGTAATGGCCTTCACCAAAGATGGTACAAGTTCTAGGACAATCATTATTTGTGCAGTTCCATGTCCCTTGTCTGCAAATGCTGAAAGGTCCATAACACAAACAGTATGTTATAAACGCAAAGAAAACATCTAGGTTCAATACATATAGAACACAACATATAACGTGACCAACACTGATTCATAATATGATACCCGTAGGATCATTAAAACAACACATCAAGGTCACCACATTAGCTTTGCCTACCATGTGTTGCAGTCTTTAATAGTTTGTCCAGAATTATAGTACACTCCATTGTGAACACATGGACAGTCCTTTTCTTTTACGCACCCTCCTCGTCCATCAGCCAGCAAACCATTTTTACACACACACCCTGATGTACACTGTATGCTTCCCTGTAACACAAAACCCACAAGAAAAGTTTTAGAATAATTATAGTTTATTACTTTATAATTTACTACTTACACTAGTTTTATACTTAAACATGTCCATTTTAAATTCCTAGACTGTTATGTAAAATTTACACCCTCACAATTTTAATACACCAGCTCACGTTCCAGCCTAGAAAAACAACGGTAATTAAAATGAAAATGTTAGACTATATGGAGAAATCCACCACTCCAGGGTGTAAAGGGGATGTTGGCACTTTGCATATCCTTTCCAAAGCAAGCTGTAAGTAATTTCCATGCGGTGTTATTTCATCTGCCTTTAACAGTTAAAGTCAGATTTACCTCAAGTACTAAGTAACACTGCATACTAGCAAGGCTCATTAGCATAGCTAACTAAACAGTAGCTTATAAAACAGAGGTTCATTTTATTTTCTTGTCTGTGCCTATTTTGATGAATTTGCTTCTGTGCAAATTAATATTTGTTATTATATCAAATTATTAATGAGCACACCAAAAAGGAAGTTTTATTCTAGGGCCAAATTATTGTGTAGTATATAGGCATGTAAAACTGCATCTGGGCATTTTTCACTCAGACCAAAATCAAACACATGGGCTTTAGAGAACACTTTGAAGTACTGAATAAATGTAGTCTATTGTTCAGTCTAACATAATACTCAATATAGTGTAAAACATAATTATATATAAGTTATATTGTGACCTAAAAGTAGCATTTAATATGTTGTCATGTATTTATAGCACAGCAGAGTTTCCCTCAGCCTTAGCAGTTTGACAAAACGATTTTTGTCATTTTCATGTTGTCATTCATCCGTGTTTTCTCTGTAAAATACCATGCATGCATTACATAAAGCATTCAGTCCTGTTGACAAAACACTATGCACATTTTTGTGTACTGTCTCATTCAGCACAAATTACAAACATGACCTAATTAACAGCTGTCAACCTTGTGAGCAGGTACATAGGAAACACAAAAACATGCAGAGAGGACTGGCACTGGGAAACCCTGCATTACACAATTAAATCAGATGACCACCAGCAAGCCTCTGGTGCTCAACTGATGCTGGCTGTTAGCCCACCAATTAATCTATAGGCAATTAAATACAAGTAGCTTCTAGTAGCTTCTACCTCGGTGGTCAGGAACTATTAGGAATGTGCAGCACTTTTTATTTCAACCAAATAACTAATAGTTAATTTGTTCTTATTTAATAGAAAAGGATGCGGAAAGAGATGTTTTCTAGTAGCATTTTAATCTTTCCTCCCTGACAAATTACTTCTGTTACTTGAGTAATTTATTTTGTTTATTATAATAATATGTAGACAATGACTACATTTATGTTTACAATAATATTGTGTATTGTCACTGTTCAAAAAAAGACAAGTATCTCCACGATTATAACTTTTTAGTAGAGGGCAAAAAACACATTTAACCATTATGCAAATCAATAGAACCTGACTTTTTTTCCAAGAAATTTTGGGCCATTTCTGTGGTTCCATACATAATAACATTTTCACACAGTGTATACTACAGCTGTCGTGTTGAAATATTCACAAAAGTAAAAATCAACAAAAATTAAGCTACATAGTTTTTACAATCCTTGCAATAGAAAAAAAAAATCAAACAGTCCCTGAAACAGTTTCAAAAGTTGTAATGTTTCTGAATTTGCAATTATGTTTTTTACCTATTGCGGTTATTATTTAGTGTTTTATTGGTTTGCTGTGATCACTCATTTTTGTGGTCATTCTGAATTTACTGTTGCACAATTTACAAACTGCAGGTTTGTTATAAATGGCAATTCCTACATTTCTGGAAAATCTGAATAATTGCTGTCTAAATGCAATATGTACATTTATTACAGTTATACTGATTTTTAAACACATTACTCCCAAAACTCATTTTTTTTACTGTGATCTAATGATCTACCATTTCAGTCATCTGTTCACACATTTACATATCCACTTACCAATATATTCATACATTCATCCACCACTGTCTGCATATTCACTTACACACAGGTTAAAGTCCAGAGTCTGGCAGCCCTTCTGGCATTCTGTTCCTTCCGCTTCAGGTCCAGCATTTGAGCAGTTTATGTAGTCCATTGAAGCTTGGCAGGCTAAGACAAACAAAAAAAACAGCTCAGAACTACTGTCAAGAAACACATTCTATTAATCAACTTCTACTTTAGGAAATTAACGCTCACCTGTCACGCCCTCTTTTTGAGGGCAGAGTAGCTTGCCATGACTACATGTGCTATGAAAAGATAGAATAACATCTAATTAGACACTTCCTCTAAGCTAATGAATCTTGTGACTGCAAGTGTGCCTAAAAAGTATTCTAAGAGAACATGGTGAAGGATGTGTAATTAAAGAACATAAGTAAATGATCTACTTCTGTCATCATATCTTTATTTTTATTATGTGTGTGTGACACAATTAAACCCAAACTCCTTGGACTTTTGAACAGACTTGGCAGAACCACGTTACTTAGGAAGAAGTCCTTACTTGCAAGTAATTTTACTTGCAAATATATGCAAGTAAAAGCTAAGGAACTTCAATTTCTTACCCAAGTATAAAAGCATATTCTCTAAAATTGGACTAAAAAAAAGTTTTAATTCAATGTTGTAATCACAATATACAGACAGAATATATTTTAAACAGGGTACAGTGTTATTGAGGGTTTGGATGCACACCCATGGAACTGAGGATTCATAATGGTTTACCCTAGAACACAATAGTCAACTGAAATGTTTTTAATAAAATAAAATTAAATTGTGTATCAACACCCTTTTTACATTGAGTAGGATGGCGTTTAGACCTCCATGAGGTGCCTGATTAAAAATCATAAAAAGATATTAAATAGATAAGCACATTTATTAACAGAAATACTCAAATAAGTGTACAAAGTCCAAATACCTAAAACATTACCTAATTACTGTTACAAAGTACCTGTACTATATTACTTGCTATTTGAATGATTATTTGCTTTTAAATTATTAGTTAAGGCTTAACATGGTGTACAGGGTTCCTATTCTAACAGTTAATGCTACTTCTTTGGAAAAAAAAAAAAAAAAAAAAAAAAAAAATATATATATATATATATATATATATATATAATTTGTTATTATTCTATTCTTAATAATATATATTATATTTATATTTTATATCATTTATATTTCTTCATGAAATGCATTATTTATTTACAGGGTCAGAACTAAATTAATAGTTAAAATAAATATTACTTTAATTTGCCACTAAGCACTGCTTGGCAGAAATAGTTTGGGAGCTGGTTGCATCAATTTTCAACAATAAAGCGGTCTATAGACACTACTACAAATGCATGTATAATAGTGCTCCTAAAGTACAGCCATCATTTGGACATGTAGAGGATGAAGTTTACCCAAATGCATGTAACATTATTCAAATCAACCAAAGCAGACGCCTTAAATTATACAAGTGGGCAGCCAATGGCGACTGAAGACTGAAGACCCATTTTTTGTAAGGCACTTGAATATTGCACAAGTGAATAATCATTAATACATGTACAGACTGTAATGCTTTGGCACTTATGCTAAAATTAACGTCTCTTGTCTCTAGGTATGAGTGCTGGGTTGCGATTGCTAGGCAGTGCACTTTTGCTGTGTTTAACTCTTTATTCTTCTTTGTATCAGCACTGGCCCTTGTTCAGGCAGAGCCTGAGCCCAAGTCAAGTTTTAGACTCTAACCTTCTCGTACTAGCTAGGAAACATTCTCAAATGGAACACATATGAACGGTTGTAAACTTGTCTGACTTGTGGCCCTCTACTAAAAAGTGTATTAACCTCATCCTCTACATGCCCAAATGATGGCCGTGCGTTAGGAGTACTATTACTACACAGATTTGGAATAGTGTCTATGAAACCGTCACTGAGAATCGATGCATTTAACTCCTGAGTTCGTATTGCCACACGGTGCACAGTGGTATTAAAATTACAAATTAAAGTAGTATTTATTTCCAGTCACTGGATTAACTTAGTACTGACCCTTTAAGTATGAATCAAAGTTCCCTGTATATATAGCAATGTTCATTCCATATATATCAAATTTCATTTAAATATTTCCCCTTTGTTTGGTGCTTATATATATATATATATATATATATATATATATATATATATTTTGTATATATATATATATTCATATACTAACCATGAAAGCCCATCCTTAATGACAACCTCAGAGGGGGTCAAAATCTGATCTTCGTCGTAACACAGGCATTCGAAGGCTGGCACACACTTATCGTTTTCAGTCAGGTAAGTATCCTCAGCACAACCACAGCCATCCACAGGTGAGTGATTCACCTGACAAGCGTTGTCCTTTCCACTGAGGGAGCGGCAGGTCTTTCCACAAATGTTTAGGTTGTCAAAGTACTTCATATTACCTGGACAATTTTGGGAGAACCTACCTGCATGAGGTAAACAGGAGAAATTCTTTAGCACTTTGAAAAACTCTTTTAAAAGGGACCTATTATGCTTTTCCAGGGTTCCCTGTTCTTTAGTTTATGTAACTTGTAGTGCATATGCACAGTCTACAAAGATACAACCCTCAAAGTACGTGGCAAAGGGAGAAACTTTCCACAGAAACCATTTTTCTCAGCTCCCTTTTCTTTGTTACAAGGTGACGTAATCTTATCACATTCACATTACTGTCAAGTAACACCACACCCTCAGACAATGCATAGCAACTACTGCAGACCGGGAAGGGTTTGCTTAGTTTTGTAGACATGTCAAGAACCGTAAAGTTAGTGGCTAAACTGTTTTATTACCACTGTTCCCTTAACTACTTCAAACATTTAAGTGCACTTTGTGATAGATTTTAGAAAACTCCTGAATTATGGGGCAGATCAAATTTTGCATGTGGAGGTTCAGGTTCATAGTCAGTGAATATGCATTATGATTTGTGGTTTTGTGGATTTGATTTCAAATCTCCCACATACACATCTTCTTTGCGAAGCTTTGCCAACTTTGTTGTAGCAATCCTGAACGTTTCTAATCTATTTTCTGACTGCCTTTATCTTGACCCTGTTTTTCTTTTGACTACGTCTTACTGCCTTGTCCTTTCAGCTTCTCTCTCTCTCTCTCTCTCTCTCTCTCTCTCTCTCTCTGACTCTCTCTCTCTCTGTCTCTCTCTCTGTCTCTCTCTCTCTCTCTCTCTCTCTCTCTCTCTCTCTCTCTCTCTCTCTCTCTCTCTCTCTCTCCCTCTCTCTCTCTGGTTACCGACCCTGGCTTTGTTTTCTTGTTAGTTATCTGTTTCTGGTTTCATTCATAGGCTTGTTTTTTATGTGTATCTTGCCTCCATGCCTTATTACAAATTTCCAAAGTATCCAGCCACTTTGGACATATGTCTCCAAGTGACGTAGCTTTGTTTGTTTTCAGTTGTGCTGTTAGATTTGAAACTCTTCATAGCGAGCTGTGTTATACATAGGTTCTTTTTTTTAAACAGTGTGGAATCTTACCACAGGTGGTGGCGTTTCTCCAGTTGTGTAACTCTACACCTCTAGCAGCACATGCATATACGTAGGAGGATACAGCTGCACACATGCATTTCTCACTTTCTGCACAGTTGCATGCATCATAAATACATCTCTACAAAAAAATAATAATACAAGTTATTAGTAATTAGGATCTGAACCCATGTACCGAATTGGAAATATAAAATACAAAATGACTTGTTATTAACCTTCCAAACCTGAATTAATGTTGCAAATAAAAGAATGTAACTTCACTTATTATCATGTTCAGAGTTAATAAGAGTCAGAGTTAATAATAAAGTTATTACAATAACTGCACAGAGTCAAGCAGCACTCTTCTTTGGAGAAAATTAGACTGGGCATCATTGACAGAAAGGGACCTGCTGCTTCTGAGTAAATCTACGCTAATGAGCTTGGTAACAGTCTCCTCCCGTAATATATTTTTGTTTTGGACTGAAATATGTACTGAATGAGTCACTAAACTGTCACATACAAAGTAATACTGCACCATAAATTAAATCACATTAAAACATTTGAAGCCATATATATATATATATATATATATATATATATATATATATATATATGATATATATATAATATATATATATATATATATATATATATAATGTAAAAATATTCTTACATCTTTGTAGTCAGTTGGGCTGACTTTATCATGACAAGGTGAAAAGACCCCATCTGATTTAGTAAGCATTTCACAATTGGATTTGGCATATGTTTCTGAAATGACACAAGGTTTGAGAATTAAATACATTTTCTAAATATAATATATATATATATATACACACACACACACACACACACACACACATATATATATATGTATATATAGTGTTTCTTCAAAAATGTTGCAAAGGATATGGTCTGTACCTCTATCCACACTCATACTGCAGGGGTTTTGTTGGCTTATACTGTCAGGACAGTTTACCATAGCCTTCCATGTGTTGGCAAATGTTGCACCTGTACCCTCTTTCAATCCCAATTTGGTTATGAAGTCATTTTCCTGGTCATCATCGAAGTTCCCACACAGACCTAAAGCCAAAGATTCCACAGTATTAGGGTATGAGAAATCCAAAAGATTCTCATAGTCTTACAGAAGTTGAAGGAAACACACACACCACTCATGTTTCCCTTGTTTTTGGGGCTGGCTGTTATATACACCTGCATGATTGGAACCATTTGGATCAGCACCTGAAGGCCTGAAGTGTTTGCGATGATGTAGAATGTAGAAGGTCTAATAGCTATGAATTGATCTGAGATAATTCAGAGAAAGAGAATCAGCAGTTAAAACACCACAGCTTTTGCACACCCATTAATCTTTTCTGACTAACATATTTTTTACCCTAGCAATACACATCACAACATGCATTAACATCCATTATGCAAGGTAAAAAATTCATAATTAAGGTAAAAATAGAAGGCACATATGAAAACTTACCTGTAAAAATGGGAAGCTTGGTAGGAATCTTATTCATATGTATAGGGCCACTCCATGAGAAAGTAAACTGTACATCAGAATACATAATTAAGAGGCATTTATTTTATACTTTGGTAAATGTATTGCTCAGATAAATTCAGAGTAACCACTGACTACCCAATAAACTCAATGATTTTATTACTTTTTACAATTCATAGTATTGAAACATTTATAAACTATAAACAAACTGTTTAGAAAGTGGTCCAACATAAACATTTAAACATAGAGCAAATTAAACCTTCTTTTAAACTTAAAAATAGCTCAAGAAGTTTATTTTCTCCAAACTCTGTATACTATTTAAGTACAATTAGTCAATTTTGATTACAACCAGCAAAACACAGGTCAGGAGTCCCTAAATTTTCAGAGGTGATTTTACTCCTTTAGATAGCATATAGACTCTTACGGTAGTTTCTGAAAGGATGAATTTCACTTCAGTCAGACGTGTCTCAACATTTTTCTGATCACATTTTCCCAGACGTCCCAAAACTGTCACATTCTTTAGGTTGTCCTGGAAAGTATATGTTAAATATTTGCTTTTACTAGTCCTCTTTTTATAGCATAGCAACAAATCTTCAGATTAGGCTGCACTAGTTAGGCCATTACAGAGGTTATGTTTGCATATAGTTTCGGTATGTCATTAATGTGAATATTTGAGAACATCTTCATTCGAACAATCGCCTTAGTTTTAGGTGAATTTAGTTATAACCTTGGAAATAATGTAGGTGCACTCTCCATGGAAGGTGTAAGCTTTGCCATCAAATGTGGTAATATGAGATCCCCCTAGCAGAGAGCAAGTGCCAGGACTGTCCAGTGTTGTACAATACCACTGCCCAGCAGAACACACACTGACACATGACACAGAAAAAGATAAAAAAAATATATACATATTATTTTACAAAATGTCAGCGTCTGCTGTATTATCTCTGATCTGAACATGATTTATAATGGCTTTTGTTTCATTTATTTGATGTGTATGTAATACAATAAAATTTAACATATTTTATATTTTACAAATCTAACTGTAAAAACACTAGCCAGAGAAACACTTAATGAATTTGGCTTTATCTCCTTTAAGGTCATTATAATTTACCCATAGAGTAGTAGAGATTCAGTGCATATTTACCTTCAAAAGTGGTTTGTGGTATAAGTATATACACTTACCAATTTTGGTAAGTTGTTTTATATGATTTTCCAGGCCTGTATACGATTTCATCGCGGATGCAGGGACACTGATCAACTGGGATGCAGCCATTTCCATCAATGTCATTAAGCACAGTTCCTATACATCAAGATAATGGTGAATTTATAGAATTTACTGGACTGTATTTGCAAATGTATGCTGTTGCAGGTAGACTATATGAAGAATTAAGTAATGAGCGTAAAGCACCTCTTTGTTGTTTCCTTAATTGATTAACAGCATTACTCACCACCTGTCAAAATCTGAACCACCAACTGAACTAGCTGAACCTGATTACATTTAGTCACATCACTGTTGTACCGATAAAATGACCTATAAAGGATTCTTAGTATAGTAGGGGAAATTAAGAGAAACACCTTGCCTAAGAACAATGTCCATTTGTTATAAAAGTTAAACAAATCAAATTATTATTATTATTATTATTATTATTATTATTATTGTTTTGTTGTTGTTGTTGTATTTTTAGTTGTTTTGTTGTTGCATTATTTTTATTACATGGACTATGAGAAACAAGATAATGCACTGCTCAAAATAATAAAGGGAACACTTTCAAAACACATCAGATCTCAATGGAAAAAAATCATGCAGAATATCTTTCCTCATATAGACTGGGTATTGTGTTAGGAATGAAAGGATGCCACATCGTTTGATGGAAATGAAAATGATCACCCTACAGAGGGTTGAATTCAAAGACACCCTGAAAATCAAAGCGAAGAAATTATGCAGCAGGCTCGTCCATTTAACCCAAATTCCACTGCAGCAACTCAAAATGGTACTCAGTAGTTTGTATGGCCTCCACATGCTCCTAATGAGACGACGAATGGTGTCCTGGGGGATCTCCTCCCAGATCTGGACCAGGGCATCACTGAGCTCCTGGACAGTCTGAAGTGCAACCTGGTGGCGTTGGATGGACCGAAACATAATGTCCCAGAGGTGTTCTATTGGATTTAGGTCAGGCGAGCCGGTGGGCCAGTCAATGGTATCAATTCCTTCATTCTCCAACAACTGCCTGCATACGCTCGCCACATGAGGCCAGGCATTGTTGTGCACCAGGAGGAACCCAGGACCCACTACACCAGCGTAGGGTCTGACAACTGGTCCAAGGATTTCATCCTGATACCTAATAGCAGTTAGGGTGTCGTTGTCTACCCTGTAGAGGTCTGTGCGTCCTTCCAGGGATATGCCTCCTCAGACCATCACTGACCCACCACCAAACCAGTCATGCTGAATGATGTTGCAGGCGGCATAACATTCTCCAAGGCATCTCCAGAGCCTGTCACGTCTGTCACGTGTGCTCAGGTAAAACCTGCTCTCATCTGTGAAAAGCACAAGGCCCCTGTGGCGGATCTGTCAATTCTGGTGTTCTGTGGCAAATGCCCATCGAGCTCTACGGTGCTGGCCAGTGAGCACAGGGCCCACTACAGGACATCGGGCCCTCAGCCCGCCCTCATGAGGCCTGTATCTGATTGTTTGGTCAGACAATTCACAGCTGTAGGGCTCTGGCAGTGCTCATCTTGTTCCTCCTAGCACAAAGGAGTAGATACCGGTCCTGCTGAGGGGTTAAGGACCTTCTACAGCCTTGTCCAGCTCTCCTAGAGTAACTGCCTGTCTCCTGAAATCCTCACCGTACTCTTAAGACTGTGCTGGGAGACACAGCAAACCCTGTGGCAATGGCACATATTCATGTGCCATCCTTCAGTAGTTGGACTACCTGTGCAACCTCTGTAGGGTCCAGGTACCCCACCATGGTACTAGTAGTGACGCTGACCCAAGTCAACTGCAAAACTAGTGAAAAATCAGTGGGGGACAAAATGTCAATGACCTCAACCATTCCTCTTTTGGGGGGTGTCTCATTGTTGCTCCTCTACTGCACCTGTTGTTAATTTCATTAACACCAAAGCAGCTGAAACTGATTAACGGCCCTCCCTACTACTTAACTGACCAGACCAATATCCTTGTTGATATCCGAGTTGATGCTATACTCTGATTAAAAAGTGTTCCTTTATTTTTTTGAGCAGTGTACATGACTGTTATTCTGTACATTGTTATATTAGAATATACACGCATTGTTTCACTGTGTGCATTATTATTATTATTGTCATTTTATTTGAATATTAAACTTATTAAATTATTTGATGTAATTTAGATATACAATGCATTTGTAAAGTCTTAGGATTTCAGATTTTGTATTGTTTGTCATGTTACCTTCGACCCAGCCACAGGTCCTGAGTGCTCTGGATCAGGTTTTCATTAAGATTATCTTGGTACTTAATCTCAATCCTGTCTCTGAGCTCTACAGGCAGTTCTTTTCTCCACATGGATTGGTTTCTGCTCTGTTTCTTTTTATGTTAGCACAAGGCCTCAACATAAGAAAATGTGAAAAAGTGAAAGGGTATGAAGACTTTCTGAATGCATTGTATTATTAACATGTTGTTTATTATTACTTTTTTATAACTTTTTTCAGGTAAAGTCAACTTCCACAGCTGGATCTGGTGCGTTTTGTGAGTGGAGGGTTACCTGCTGGGCAGAAGCAGCCATCGATACAGTGTTCACTGCAAACCTGACTCCTCTCTTGGTTAGAGCAGGAGTCTTTGCATGGATTCCCACATTCACTGTATATCAGGTTAGATAGACACTTTTTACCTGTATAGGAGGAACAGATAAAATGACAAAGCAATCATTGTCATGTCAATAAGTGGCTACTGGCATTTGATTTAAAGGTACAAAAAGTAATTATATCACAACACAAATAATGAAGGTGCTAAACAGTTTCTGTGATAATCAGCAGTCTGTGCTCCACCTGCTAACCTGGTCCTAGCCGTTATCACCTGCAGCTTATTTCCTCTCTCTTTACTAAAGTGCTCTTAACTGGGACTCTAGGTGTGCCGCCTGTTGCCTGCCTATGTGGTATAAAGAGGAATTTGGCCAACTTAAATGCAATCACTACACTGAAAAAGCATCAGAAATAATATACCCATGGCGTTGCTTTTCTTTATAGTAACATGCTGAATTTGTGTTAAAAAACAAAACAACTATTCAACTGCTTTTACATCGCTCAAGTTTTTTACTGACAAACAATAAACAAAGATTGTCATAAATGCCAAATTTGTGTCACATTAAATACAGTCCACTTTGAAATTAAATCACAGTTGTATTGCTTTCCACCAAGCGGTGCTCCACACATGTCTCAAAGAAATGCAATAATTATGGTGAAAAAGTTAAATGCAATGCACATGTAAACAGTTGATACGTGCTGAAATGTATCTCAAGGAAGATCCAGAGCTTATTATATCATTTTCTGCTATGATCTTACATTTCAAATCTTTGCAGATCACACAAGACTGTGGAAGTGTTAAGTAGTATTATTACATACCACATAAACTGCTGTTCCTCCAATTCTGTGGCTGGCCCCCAGCATGTGCACACTGCCGTGAGAACTCAGACAGCGTGTCACACAGACACACTTCCTGGCTTCTGCTACACTGGCACAAGTCGTTAATGCACACTTCCACAAATTCCTCAAAAGGCAGCAGGCTCTTGCAGTTTGTGAAGGCTGGATGAGAAAGCCACTGAACACATATGTCTCTCTGAGAGTAATAAAAAAAAATGTTGGAATGTTTTACACAAAGTTGAACAAAATCCAACTGAAGATTGATTGATGACTTTATTTGCAGTTGGTGCACAAGACCTAACATCTTAAACTCAAAATTCATTAACAATGAACCTGAAAGCTTTAGTCACTGGTTGGTCTCCAATATAAAGTAACTGAAATGCATATATAAAACTCAGCAACCAACCATTGTTCCAGACTCAGCTAACGCTCAGCTAAAAACCACACAAACTTCAAAAACTCTCATTTACTGGCTCAGGGAAGCAACAACAAGAAAAAGTATCAAAATGGCTATTTGGTGAAATTGGTACATGGTAGATGCATCTCGCATTGCACTTTGTATTAAGCACAGAACTAATATGACTTCAATACTGTATCAAGCAAAACTCAGTCTTTCTTAGATAAGCTGCAGTCCTAAACATATTACTCAAATACACAGATTATAGATCAGTTCACTCTGAATTACTGCTACCAGAAAGATTTTACTCCGTAGGAATTTTACTTAGCTAGGACACAGGATTTCATGAATTTAGAAATAAACCTTTTCTCAGTTAAGATGATTTAAATTCACAATTAACTTTAACTAAAAGCTTTAAGAACTCTCCCTCATGCTCATCTTGATCACTAACCTTCATCTGATGCTTTCCTTCTGTCCCCTCAGACCCCTTCTGGTTCCCTTTCTCCTTCTCCTTCTCCTCCTGTGTTCAGTATATATTCATTTATTAAACTCAGATTCAGAAGAGCTCAAGAAAATAATGAGAGATCAGTCTTTTTAACTGTGTTGTATATATATCGCTCTAACAATCATCAAACTCTCCTTCAATACAACTATCAGTTCTTAATTTCCATCTACACATTCAGGAACTGAGGACTAAATCAACCTGTTCTGATAAAAACTATATGGCTTTTTCACTGATATTAACTTTCTGTAAACAGCATTATAGGACTTATACTGGTGTAGCTGTTTTCAAATACTGAAAATAAATCTTCAAACAAAGAATATGAACAGCTTTCAGTGACGTTATTCCTAATACTGTCTCAATTTCACACTCTTTCATTCATACTGTGAAGTGAGCTGTCTGGTCAACTAGCTGGCTAATGTTAGCGTTAGCCTAACCTGGTTTATTTACCTCACGTACACAAAAGTTAGCTAGCTAACAAACGGCCAAACAAAAACCAGATAGCAGCCATACCAACCATTACCACAAATCAAATTTACTGTAAAGCCATATTAAAAGTGGATACATTCACTCTGTAACTACTCTGTGTTTCACTCTGTATATTACAGCAACTGTATAGATCTTACTTTGTAGGCATGTTTAATTAGCTAGGAGACGGGATTTGATTATCTTAGAGACAAACATTATTTTTTCTCATCTATGATGATGAAAATTCAAAATGAAATTAGAATAAAAGGAGACAGAATTTCATGAATTTAGAGACAAACATCATATTTTTTGAGTTATGATGATTAAAATTCACAATTAACTTTAACTGAAAGCTTCAAGAACGCTCCCTCATGCTCATCTTGATCACTAACCTTCATTTGCTGCTTTCCTTCTGTCCCCTCAGACCCCTTCTGGTTCCCTTTCTCCTCCTCCTGTGTTCAGTATATATTCATTTATTAAACTCAGATTCAGAAGAGCTCAAGAAAATAATGAGAGATCAGACTTAACTGTGTTCTATATATATTGCTCTAACAATCATCAAACTCTTCTTCAGTACAATTATCAGTTCTTAATTTCCATCTACACATTCAGGAACTGAGGACTAAATCAACCTGTTCTGATAAAAACTATATGGCTTTTTCACTGATATTAACTTTCTGTAAACAGCATTATAGGACTTATACTGGTGTAGCTGTTTTCAAATACTGAAAATAAATCTTCAAACAAAGAATATGAACAGCTTTCAGTGACGTTATTCCTAATACTGTCTCAAGTTCACACTCTTTCATTCATACTGTGAAGTGAGCTGTCTGGTCAACTAGCTGGCTAATGTTAGCGTTAGCCTAACCTGTTTTATTTACCTCACGTACACAAAAGTTAGCTAGCTAACAAACGGCCAAGCAAAAACCAAATAGCAGCCATACCAACCATTACCACAAATCAAATTCACTGTAAATCCATATTAAAAGTGGATACATTCACTCTGTAACTACTCTGTGTTTCACTCTGTATATTACAGCTGCTGGATAGACTTCAAACATCATATTTCCTTATTTAAAAGGAATTCAGTTCATAATTAACTTCAACTGAAAGCTTCCACAACTCTCCTTCACGTTCGTCTTGATCACTAACCTTCATTTGATGCTCTCCTTCTGTCCCCTCAGACCCCTTCTGGTTCCCTTTCTCCTTCTCCTTCTCCTCCTGTGTTCAGTATATATTCATTTGTTAAACTCAGACTCAGAGCTCAAGAGCTCAAGAAAATAATGAGAGATCAGTCGTTTTAACTGTGTATATATATATATAGCTCTAACAATCATCAAGATCAAAGTCAGGATACAGGCTAAAGTTGGAACAAAACAGAGAGCAGGGTCAGAGAGCGAACAGTGGTCAAACAGCCAGAGAACACTAAAAGAACAAAAAAGGGGGGGATGAGAAAGAGGTCAGTAATCAATAAGCAAAAGGAGTCAAAGCCAGAGGGAACAGGAAAGTACACTCAGAATTGCAAACAGAGGTCACAACTTCACAATGCGCGTGTGTATCAGTGAAGCTTAAAAGCAACTGGAGGGTGATTGAGGTCAGTTGGGCTACAAGTCAGGTAACTGCAGGCAGGGATTATTGAACTGTAGGGGACATGTGGGTGTGACATCATTCTTCTGAAATGTAGAGTATGGGAGAGCGGTGGAGCCGGGGAAACCCAGAAGCGTGACACTCGCATTGCACTTAGTATTAGCACAGAGCTAATATGACTTTAATGCTGTATCCATCCATTCACAGCAGCTACAGATCAAGCAAAACTCAGTCTTTCTTAGACAAGCTGCAGTCCTAAACATATTACTCAATACACAGATTATAGATCAGTTCACTCTCAGTTCACGCTACCAGAAAGAGTGAGATTGTTCTCTGTAGGCATGTTTAATAAGCTAGGAGACAGGATTTCATGAATTTAGAGACAAACATCGTATTTTCTCAGTTAAGATTAACCTAAATTCACAATTAACTTCAACTGAAAGCTTCCACAACTCTCCCTTACGCTCATCTTGATCACTAATCTTCATTTGATGCTCTCCTTCTGTCTTTTCAGACTCCTTCTGGTTCCCTTTCTCCTTTTCCTCCTGTGTTCAGTAGTACATTCATATATCAAGTTTATTTTACTAAGCTTTCTGTCTTTAGCTTCATTAGTTAGCATAAACTGCAGATGATTTGAACTAGGAATGTGCATGTATTGGGAAAGGTGGGATAACATTTAACAGTGCTAAAGCCCCCCTGAAACTGACATAACGACGCTAAAACCTTCAAGGGGGGTTTAGGTTCAGTTAATGTTGTTAGATCTAAACTTGGTAAGATTAATAGAAGCTTATCTGTGACTACATTCACCTACCCAGGCCTGTCCATACGCTCTGATCTCATCATCAACACTTAGGAAATCAAAAACAAGAAAATTGATCAAAATGGCTATTTGGTGAAATTGGTACACAGTAGATCCATCTCGCATTGCACTTTGTATTAGCACAGAGCTAATATGACTTCAATACTGTATCCATCCACTTACAGCAGCTACAGATCAAGAAAAAATCGATCTTACTTAGCTCAAATACACAGATTATCGATCAGTTCACTCGGAATTACTGCTATCAGAAAGAATGAGATTTTACTCTGTAGGAAATTTAATAAGTTAGGAGACAAGATTTCATGAACTTAGAGACAAACATCATATTTTCTCAGTTAAGATTAACCTAAATTCACAATTAACTTCAACTGAAAGCTTCCACAACTCTCCCTCACGCTCATCTTGATCACTAAACCTTCATTTGATGCTTTCCTTCTGTCTGTTCAGACTAGCTACGTTGCTTTCAAATTTCAGAAAAATACCAAATTTCCCATTAACAAAATGAGACTATTACTAGTCTAATAGAAAAATAGCAACCTTTGGGTGCTTTCCAGGCCTTTCATGTCACTTAGTCTGGTTTGCAGTAATTACTTATTCTCAAATTGAGTTATAGAATATAGTACATCTAGTAAATAAAAAGAGCAATTGGATTACAATTCATAAAAGGGCTGTTGGTCTGTTGTAAAGACTCATAATCTGAACACAATCTGTTAACTAGCAGATTTTCAGACCCATCACAAACAAGTCATATGGCAAAGTTTTATGTTTATGTTTGTTTTTTTCAGAAACCTTAAACATACAACAATTATCTATGAAAATACACAAAAATGGTTTGTCTGCACGCCAAGGACCAATCTCAAAAATACTTCAGTTTGTTACAAGAAAATGAATTTTATTTATTCAACCTAAAAAAGATTTGAACAATTCTTTCAATTCAACTATTTTTTAGTTGAGTAAAACTTATTCAATTGCTTATAACAAAGTCATTTTTCAGAATGCACTTTTTACAATATGGCAACTTATTTCCACTTTATCAACTGAGAAAAATATGTGGATCTGGCCAGAAGCCCCCAAACATTTGTATGTGACTGTATAACAAACAAACAAACGTATCAAGTATAAACATTTCATGACAGTCATGTATGTGACTGTATAACAAACAAACAAACGTATCAAGTATAAACATTTCATGACAGTCATACCTGGGCCTGACATGTCTTAGTCTTGAATTCAATCTCTTCACATAGCACTGTGGGTGAATCCATCTTCCATTTATGCCCATAACGTTGGGATGTGAGTTGTTCACCTTTTATAGTGGATTTGGAAATTCATTGAACATGAATAGAAAGGTGCAATTATGCATGTCACATTTGTAAAAAAAATGATTTGACTCACTATTTTCAATGAACTCATTGTCCTTATTTCCATTAAAGTCACCACACAGTCCACAAGTCTGACTTCTGTACTTTGTGGGGATTTCCACCTGCATAGGCATAGGACAATTACCTCGCAGTGCTAGATTATTTAGACAACACCAGATATAATTAATACTTTATTTATTTATTTTGCCATAGGTTTGAGTTGACTTCCTTTTACAGGGAGCAACTAAAGAGATTGTACTACCTAGGCAGGATGCTGTAAAAAAAAAGGAAGAATAAAAAGATGCAGGCTTGCAGGAAACTTGTTGAAAGCAATCCAAACTCTCCAGCTGAATTCCTCTGCATTTAACTTGCAGAACCAGGAAGTTCAGTTTTTCTATTGTTTTAACTGTTTGGAATGTTTCTCTGTTTGATTAGAGTCTGACATGTACGTTTAACATCCTGTTCACTGTTTATCTTTCCTTTTTACTGTTTAAATGTAAACATTCTTCTCACATAGCTGTTTGCACTTTATCTCTGAGACTCTTAGCAAATCACAAAACAGTTTTCTGTCACACCTAAAGCTGAAGTAGGTGATTTTGTAGAAAACCAGGACATGTAAACTAGAAAAAAAACATCTGAAAAAAATCCCACCCACTACTTTTAGCCACTCCCCTAAACACACAAACTCACAGATCGTTGGAGAGAGGTGCTCATTGTGGAAGTTAAAGAGCTACAAATAAACACAAAACAAGCTGACTAACTAGCTAAATCACATAATTTATAAAACATCAAGTTCAAAGCCAATATAGACTAACATAAGATAAATACTGTAACGTGGGCTATCTCATCGTTCTTTCTTTTTCTTTTAGACTAAACCACGTACACCACAGCATCACAACACCACAATATCATCAGTGACTATTGCTCAAAGCTACAGTGCAGATATATTGACACATATACGCACACACATTACGTGTAAGTTAAATGTAGCTAGCTACGTTGCTTACGAAATTCAGAAAAATACCAAATTTCCCATTAACCAAAACAAATCAGATAATTACTAGTCTAATAGAAAAATAGCAACCTTGGTTGCTTTCCAGGCCTTTCATGTCACTTAGGCTTCACAACCACTGGAAAGCCAAACCAATGTTCGCTAAAATACACTCTTTACGGACAGGGCATTTTATGCCCAATTCAACATGGTAAAGTATAAAAAATATGATTTCTCTGATGTAGAAAAAGACCAGGATTTGATGCTTATTTGCTGTTTGCCTTACTATGCACTTAGTATGTGGTATGTACTGAAAGAAAAATATAGTTCTACTGTACCGATAGAAAACTGAGTTTATCCCAAAGGACAATGATTCCCAGTTTAATGGAGCTTATCTTAATATAACTTGTTGTTTCCGCAATCCAAACTCCATACAGATGACTTGGAATGGTTACTCTAATAAAAAAAGGAAAATATTAGAAGCACCACATAATCAAATGACATACAGCTCAGTCAGAGGAAATATTCTCAACTCAGACAATCAGATTTATATCAAGAAATAAATCATTTCTGTTATTAAATTTTTACAGATTCAAATCACCATCAAGTCACATGAAGCCTAAATAAAAACAAATATATCCAGCAGAGACAATTACAATAGATATTGTTTATTCTTACAGTCTGTTGTTTAATTCAGGCAAATAATTACAAAACTTTTATAATAATTTGCTTTACCATATAAATAACAGTAAAACTCAAACAGCATTCTGTGGACTCAGAGACTACAATTTCAGTTGTAAAACTAATTATTATTGTCAAAGTTATGTAATTATCTGCCTGAACGTTTGGCTAGAATGATAAATGAAAAAAGTTTTCTTAACTTTTGAAATTTCTGGTAAATACTTGTGAAATTTTGGCAATAATTAACAGTGTAAGTTTGAAAGACACCCACTTTTTCTCATCCGCGGTTGTTGTTAAATTGCCATTGCGAAGCTGGATTACAACCTCCTCTATCTTTACACTGAAGGAGCTGATGGTGGGGAGATTGTTGATATACTGCCTTCTCATCTGGATGTTAAAGTCAGTCTTGGTGGCGTCACACAGGGTGGCCAGTATGTAGTTACAGGTGTAGGGCAGCTGGAAGAGTCGTTCATCAAATGTACTGAAGTGGAAGTTTCCCCATGTACTGCACACCTGCATGTTGTGATTCCCGTTTCCTGATAAAACATGAACTCTTAATTGTTGGCTTCATAACAACAGTGCAATAATGATTTCTGTATTTAGGATTTCTTTCATAGTTTTACCCATAACACTCTTATAGGTATCAGCTATGATTTACATTGTGTAGAGTGGTCTATACTTGGTACACATGGTAAAGCAATAAATGTACTACAGATATTAATATAGATAAAATAATACTTCACATTATAACCTACCTTAACTTGATTTTATTTATATTATTAAGCTGTACACACACAGTAACTCATCCAGTGCTCAGAACACTGTCTGGTCAAAATGTCAGCAATAACAACTATTATAAACTTAATAATTATAATGTAACTCTACTATGCTTTGCCAATGGAAGAAACAAGCATTAGAAAAAACATTAACCTGTTAAAGTATAAAACATCAACATACGCCATGTCGCAAAATAATTTACAAACTTTTCTCATTATCCTAAACTGAGATGAAATCACTATGACTGACAGTTTTAGTTCCAAAAATCAATTTCTATTATTACACATAAAGTAATCAAACAATTTACTTAACGTGTAGAAAACTAAAACTTTTAACGTTTTATAGTTTTGCAAATGACACAGTTGTGTCATGTCTTTCTGACCTGCTTGTTGGGGTGAAAGTCCATTTACGATTGCAACCGCACTCAGCACCCACAACTGCAGCATGGTTAGAGTCCCCATGACTGTCGGCTGTATGTGAGAGGCTGTTGTTCCCTCTCTCTCTCTGAGCTGTCTTTCTCCAGAGACACAGAATTTATTTTGAGGTGAAAAGTGATATTGATCTCAAGACAGAGCCCTAATATGCATATTACATATTATGGACGTGGTTATCTTTTGATCTTTGATGTTTCTGCATCAAATAAATATTGAATGTATGGAATGTTTTGTTCCAGCTACAGGTAGGTAAACTTCATCACTGTGTGACAAACATCTCATTTATCTAGGATCTACTGGGTGTCTAAGGACTTCACAGGTATGTGGAGTGTTGGTGTAGCAGCTTCATTAAAATTTCCAAAGAAAATGAGCACTGATCTAAGATAAGCTGTTCCTTTGTACATGCGTTCCATTGACCTACGATTCCAGCTATGACCAACACACATGTACACATTGACCGTTCGTGGGTTTGCAGCAGTCACTGTGGGCAGGGGCTAGCCCATGGGAAATTCCAAACATCCACAGCATGGGCTTTCTGTGGGTAGCCTGCACACTGAAACGCTGACGACACTGTGTTTTAGCCCAAACTGGGCCTGCCTAAACTAATGCCATGCAGGGTGAACCCAAATTTAGCCTGCACCATTTTATACCCTGTAGGCCCAATGTGGGTTTTAAGTGGGCATCCAGCACTTTGGCATGTCCACACAAATCCCACTAGGGCCACTGTGGGTGAGCCCAAATTTAATCTGTGCCATTTTTCTGTGCCATCTTGTAGGCCCAGCATGGGTTAATTCATGTGGCCATGGCTGCACAGGTTCCACACAAGGTCATTATAGCTGAACCCAAACATAGTTTCCACCATTGTAGACCCTGCAGTGTGGGTTTTATGTGGGTAGCACCCATTGGAGATGTCAACACTAACCTTATGTTTATAAATGAGTTTTCAAAACATTGCCTCAGTAGTACAAAAATCCAAAATGCAAAACGTTTTGTTTTATAAACATGTGTCTCTCAAATATCACTAAATCCTTTAAATCACAAGGTTGTTGAACAGTTGAAATATGGTTATTGCTACAGGTTTACCTAAAATAAAATGAAGGTTATGATGCACCCACAAAACTCCAGGCATTATTTAAACCATTGGGTTAAACCAAGTCAAACCATCATAGCCCAAAAAAGACATAGTTCTCTCTTTCTTGTCTTATCTGGGTTCAACCTGAGGAGGTTGGGTCCCGCCCTTGAGCCTAACGTTGTGCTTGTTTTTCTTTTCTTTCTATTATATAACAAATTCGTTATCTGTGAAGCTGCTTTGAGACAACGTTGGTTGTAAAAAGCGCTATACAAATAAACATTGATTGATTGATTGATTGATTGATTGATTGAATCGCGATGCGCTGCCTAACACAGTCTCTCTGGGCCAGAAGGCGCTATGTGACAGTACAGAACCTTGTGTGTATCATGCCTATGCATGTGCAGTTGACTCTAATACAATTTCATATATGTTTAAATTGGCATACAAATAACTGCTCCTTAACACATAAAACTCAGTTAGCAGCTAATGCTAGCTTAGCTTGCTTACCAGTTTACCTTGTTAGTGTCGGCCTATTTATGCTAGCAGAGTGTATCGGATAAAGTGAAACTGGATTTCCAAAGCTTCAGCTGGATGTTTAGCCTGAAGCTGGTCTGCTAAGTGGTAAGGCTACTGTCAAAAAAAACTTGTGTGTACTCATCCACACTCGTACATAAGCACATTTGTTGTACACAGAATTCTTCTTTTAAAAAGGTATACATGTATAGACTGAATCATGCTTAAACACAAGATGTCCTAATGCCGTGTACGTTTTGTAAGAATCGAAAATATTTACACATACGTCCTGAATTATTAGACACGACCTCTTAGTTATGAATACATATCAAAAAATAAGAAAGCGCAGGGGTTAGCTTGTCACGGGGTAAAGTCGCTGTGTAGTGAAGCACAATTCCAGCTTTGCTGGTATAGACCATGACTCTTGACTCCTGCTGCTGGAATCAATTAAATACTTAACTGAATTGCTTCACTCAAATCTGTTTTAATGTACCTTTTGAAAACAGAACAAAAGCACTTAACTGTTAACTGTTTATCTGCTTGTTCGGTCCCTCAGCTGCTTTAAAAGGCGCGAGTTTTGTGAGCAGCACTGGTGTGTGGTGTCTGTCCGTGACAGCACCACACGCAAGCAGCCAGACACAGACACACAGAGGAGCGGAGCCAGGAGAGGGGCTTTTGATCATTATTGTTAGATTAGCGTTCATGTGTGTGTGACAGATACGTATATTAGTCTATACGTGAATGTATGAAAGCAGACTTTTGTGTACAATGAATGTACTTCTGTATGAGTGTGGATGAATATACATGTTAATTATTTTATTTTTTTACAGTAACTTTACTCCTTAGTCTGCATAAATAGAGCACATACAGTCAGGTAGGCAGTGTATGCTGTTTGTGGCAAGAAAAGTTAAAGCTATGTTTCTGTTAGGGTTGCCACCTTTCACCTATAAATATAAGGGACACCTACTATGGCTCCTCTGGGCCATGACCACCACGGGCACGACTCCTACAGGGTAAGAAGCCCACAGCAGTGTCATGTTTTCTTTTGTGTGGGTGTTTTTAGTAAAAGGATTATCAAGGAAGCAATTAGTCATACTTAATGCTTGAAGTGCTTTATTACCAATAAACAAGGTGCAGTTAATTCAATCTTAAATGAAACCTGTTTGTGTGGAGTGTGCAACAATGAACTTTTAAAATATAAACTAAATAAATTGAGAACTTAGTGGAACCTTCAGTGTATAACTATAGAGACACTCTGGGGACATTTTTAGGAAGAAAACAGAACAAAAGCACTTAACTGTTAACTGTTTATCTGCTTGTTCGGTAAAAGGCACAAGTTTTGTGAGCAGCGCTGGTGTGTGGTGTCTGTCCGTGACAGCACCACACGCAAGCAGCCAGACACAGAGGAGCGGAGCCAGGAGAGGAGCTTTTGATCATTATTGTTAGATTTAGCGTTCATGTATGTGTGGACCAGACCGTAATAGGACATTTATGGAACAAACGGAACAAAATTAAATCAATAACAGGATGCAAATATTTAATTGCCAAAATAAAGACTGATTCGTGATTTATGGGACCGGTGCATTGTGCTATGATACAGGATTGCCAGTTCTGTGTAATCACTAATCTGACTGACATGCATTTGCTCCATGCTTCAAACTGCATATGCACAAAGACGTTTGTATAGTAATAGCTTCTATATTCTAATCTTATGTCATACATATACCACTTCGCTATCTTTGTCTTCTTTAATTAGGGTCTAAGTATTTATATTGTAATATTAGGTATTGTGCGGGAGGGCAGAGTAA
>JAMWET010005135.1:0-30180 GCA_024036415.1 Prochilodus magdalenae
AGTGTAAACACTTTAGCCCCTATCAGCAGTGTTTTAGCTAGCTAGCCAGTTAGCTTTAGCATAGCATAACTAGCCTTCGTTTTGAGATAGGATAAGGTGAACACAGCTTTAAAACCTGCGTGATTTAGAACCAGACTGTTTACTGCACATCCCTGCGCGTTAATGGACTCCTGGATGTGTTTACCTTTGTGACGTCTGAGGCCCATGACTCAGGCTCGTGTTAGCCCCGGGGATTTCGAGGGCTTCAGCAGTTTCTGTCCACCCTTTATCCTTTTCCACTTTGTCAGGGTAGAAATGGGAAGATACGTCACAGAGGCACTCTGGTTCACTCCACAGCTCCACCAGCTTCTCCTCCTTTTCAACAGTCCAGGAGAACTGCGGTTTCCGAGCCATCGCCGGACTTCCCTCCATGTCGAATCTCCACCAGACATTCCTGTGATTGGCTCGCGGCTTCCCGTTTGGGGCTGAAAAGAGCTCTGACAATGTTCACATCACTATTTTCATGAGCCGAGACCTATGATAATACTAAGCATGGTTGATTTTATCGGAACGCCAGGACGAGAAAAAGACTGACCCAAAACTACAATCCTGACCACCTTACACTTAACGTTTGAGACGATGAGCGTGACGCAACTCTAGCAAGACTTTCATGATTTTGTTCCGATTTTGGAAATTTATCTGCGACAGTAAAATCGCTTGAAGATCGTTTGGTGTAAGGTCAGCGTTAGTTGCACCATATGATTGTGTCCTGCTGAGACATTATCAGGGAACCTATGATGACTATGACCTAACAAGACTAGTCGCAGATAAGGAACGGCTGTAGGATGTGCTGATAAGCATGCCACAAGGAAACGAGTACAGGCCCTAATACAAACCCCTGAGGTACACCATCAGTAATGAATGTATTGAAACTATATTTAAATATTTTATAGAGTAACAACTATACAAGGTCCTCCTACTTTATACCACAGCCCATCTGCTGCCAGTCTATGTGCTCTGCAGCACTGGTTCCTGACCCCTGAACTGGGGTTGACCAGATACTGGGTGGTGGATCATACTTAGCACGGCAGTAACAGTGAGACAGTATGCTCAGTATGTAATCGGTGTTCCCAATAACTAGCCCAGAGCAGCTCTGTGGTCAGAAACTGACCACTAATGAAGGCCCATGTAGGTGTTTGTAATAAAAAGGCTGGGGTCAATCTGAGACTACTCTAATAGTCCCGGCTGTGTTTCTTGGCCCGCCTCAACACAGTAAGTACCGTTTTGCAATAAGCAACTATTTTGTTTCACAGTTTTTAAAAAAGCTCTATTGAAATATCGGTTTACTGAGAACACACGACTCCACGGATAAGCCCAGGGCAGGTCATATTATATTCTCGAAGTACTCTGCAGGAGCTAGCCCATTACTGTGTGCCTCTCCTCACTTCCCTCTCATCCCTCCATCTCTCCACTTCCTCGGTACCTTGTCTGGTCCACAGTCCTGTGATGTGACGCTCGCTTGCTAACGAAGCCATCTGTCCTGCTGATACGCATACGCACACACAAATTCGCACACTTAGGAGCAGTGACTCAGCACTGGAGCTGCACTGGAGAGGTTGCTTCGGGCCAGACAACACAGTTCACAGCGCAGCTTTTCTAGATTCGTCCCATTTTCGGTCCGTAAGGAATGCCGAGCCTCCACGGGTTCGAACCGTCTTAAATCCAGGAAGCCAAGCCAGAAGCTAGCCGCACTCGAATCGTTATTAATCTGGAGTTACGGCAGAGGACGCCCAGATTCCAAATCAATACCCATCTGGAATCGAGGCAGATGCTAATCCATTATCAATCTGGACCTACAGTGGAGTGTAATGAGGTTTAAACCATTATTTATTTGGAGTCAAACCCTTATTGATCTGGGGACCGACCAGAGGCTTCCGAACAACCCAATATCCATTTGAAGCGGACGCAGATGCTAATCCATGCTAAAACCAATATCAGTTTGCAGGTAGAACGCAGGCTGTCTTCACTGGAACTGGTTTTAATTTGGGGTCAAGCTAATTCAGGCACAAGCGTTATTGAGATTGAGTCAAACAAGGGACTAGCCGTCTAATCTGTGCCAAACAGATGCTAAAGTACATTTACTCCAGATTGGTAACTAAGTAGGGTTGCCACCTTTCAGAAAAGGAAAATAAAGGATGGGGGGCGTGGTCTTGTGTGAGTGACGTGTTCGAAATCGCATCTCGTATTTGATCTGCTTTCGGTGGAGGTGATTGTTTGGGGGAGAGTGTTATCAATCATGTGACACACGTGTTTATCGGACATTTACGGTAATACGGAACAAAGCGCCTCCCGTATTTGAGCTGAGCCCCAGGGACGCGGTGTTGGGTGGGGTGTTTGAGAGAGATTGTGATCATTAATATGTGTGTGACAGACGTGGATATCGGACATTTACGGAAAAACGGAAAAATTTACGGACATTTACGGAAATACGGAACAAATTTACGGACATTTACGGAAATACGTAACAAATTTACAGACATTTACGGAAATACGTAACAAATTTACAGACATTTGCGGAAATACGTAACAAATTTACAGACATTTACGGAAATACGTAACAAATTTACGAACATTTACGGAAATACGTAACAAATTTACAGACATTTACGGAAATACGTAATGTCTGTAAAGATGTACATTTACGGACATTTACGGATATACGTAACAAATTTACGAACATTTACGGATATACGTAACAAATTTACGGACATTTACGGATATACGGAACAAATTTACGGACATTTATGGATATACGGAACAAATTTATGTACATTTACGGAAATACGGAACACATTTACGGAAATACGGAACAAATCACCCCCCGTATTGATTTGTTCCGTATTTCCGTAGATGTCCGTAAATTTGTTCCATAACCTTTAATTGCCAAATAAAGGACGATTCTGTATTTTACGGGACGGGTGGCAACCCTAGCTAACAGTTTAAACCAGGTCCTATCCATATTCAAATCAGTAACAATCCTTGTATCTCTTTCTAAGGTCTCATTATAATACCCAGCATGCTTTGCTCAAGTATGGCAAAAACTGAGAATCCTCCATGGCAATAAAGGCATGCATGGGCGTAGGGGCTAATACATACAGATGTAATATTCGGCCTGCTAGCTGTAGCAATGGCTACATGACGTCCACCTGCATTAGCTAGCTAGTTTCACCCACCTGCAAGACGCATCATCTAAAGCTGGGTTTCCTAGTCTTTTGGAATCTGGAAAATCCCTCAGGACTATTGTGGCATGGTTAAGGTCCATGCTGGTTTAAGCCGGTATCGTACTGGTTCTGGTGCTGGACACCAAACTGTGACACCAAACACACCATATGTTGGTTTTGCTGATTTTGCTGGGATTGGATTCAGCATGAACTGGAGTTTCTGGATGTAGGCTGCAGCAATGTTCAGGTTTGGTGGATGCCTTCCCTGGCACAATTCCGAGGAGAATTCCCTGTAGACTGGGATTTTAGCCACTGCTGGTAGACCCATATGACCATACGCTTCCATACACCTGCAGATTCAGCTACTTCCTTCACTCTATGGTCTTTGGCCACGCCCACATGCTCAGTCACTCCTTTTAGCCAATCATTAACATCTGCTCTGGAGCGTTTTCCACACATGGAGCGAGACATTCCCTGCACTGTAGCACCTCTTCCCAATCTATGGATACCCTCACTCACTCTGTGCAGGTATTTATAGCCCTATCATCGTCATGCAGCGCCACCTGCTGGAGCCTGAAGTTACTACCACCTTAAACAAGCAAGGTCACACTTTTAGATTGACTAATTCTTTAATTGATGGTCTTATCAGCATTCAGTGCTGCTGACCAACATATGCTGGTTTTGCTGGTGACCAGTCATGCTAAACTATGCTAGTTGTTCTAGCAAGGTAGTGACGGTTACGTTCTTCATTTCGGCCCCCTTCAACTACCAACCAATCCAAACTCATGGCATATATTAGAGCAGAATCTGTCCAGATGCAAAGCATGATTAATTTGGCACTGACTAAAGACGAGCATTATTTCAAAGATTAGCAATCTGACTCAACACTGCTGACATTCAGCCTTAGCATTTAGCAGGACTGTGAGAGGATTCTCATTAAGAGATGTCCGCGTATTACTAATATCGCCTCAGTTGGTGCGGCTTATGAATCATTTCATTATGAATCCTAAGCCGGGCTGTTAACGGTTTGAGGATTAGCCTGTGCTTTGACTGAAATGCTACCTGCACCCTATGCTGCGCTCCTCTGAGGGTGATGGACACGTTAGCAGCGGCACTCAGAAAGACAAACATTTGGTAAGAGACAGGAATAACAGAGAAGCCTTCCATCACAGCCCTTTAAAGCTTCGGCTCGTTTGTAAAGGGCCGATTAGCCGTGGAGCATGCTAACAAAGGCCAATTAGCCACGCTAGGACAGGGACTCACAGAACGCAACTTGGAGAGGATTAGCACACAGGGACACACACAAACAACTTGTCAAAGACCCTGGACACGCAAATTGGTGCGTAAAGGTCAAACGTCTACACGAACCTCGGTTATCTCTGACATCTAAAGAACGCTAAACAATAAAGAAGGATAGTCCAATTATATCATAAGAGAGGGGGAAGAAGAAGGGACAGGCTGAGAGAACGAGGGACAGGAAAAGTATACAGGGGGAATGGAAGGACAATATCCCTCTCAAGAAATGTCCATTACCGGGGTAAAATGGAAACCCCCTCCTGGTGCATCCCATCTCAGATCATGTCTAGAGGTTGGCGCTAGCCTCTGGTATAGCATGGCCATGCTGACAGCCATGCCAGGAGGATTACGAGAGGCATGTGCCCGCTGGGAAAGGGACATTACGGTAACAGTAAATGTCAGTTCAAAGGTATGTGGTAGGTGTTACTGTGTTGAGTGGTTGTGGCTAATGGTGAGCTCCCCTGTGAGGTTACCTAGCTGTAGGTGCTGTTCAGCAAGTTTAATTAAAGAGCACTGCAGCAGAGTCATGCCACCACCACTGTCTTAGTCTACACTGATGCCACAGTGGTGTCCCATGTGGGACGACCTCCTGTGTGCTGAGGTTAAGTTGCAAACTCAGTATTCAGAAAGCAGGCTAGCCGGGGACTAGCATAGTTAAGACAAGGGGTAAGGATGGTGGTCCAGTTGGTCCAGGAGGCTCGTCAACTGAGCTTGGCTGGAAATCCCATAGTAGAGAACGTCTAGAGGTTGGTGCTAGCCTCTAGAAGCTTGTGTAGCAAGGCCATGCTGACACCTTTAGACCTTCCAGAGCAGATGAATCTACTACTGTGATCGTATCCTAATCAGGATAATGCTGAGTTTGCATTTGAGACGTCGAGACACTGGACCTGGTTTTCGGGCCTGGGCTTGTACGGTTTCTACGTGATGCTCTTTGGACTCATACGGGAGCCATCATTACATTAGTAGCAGTGGGGTTTGCATGTTTACAGATCTCTCCATCTAATACAGTACGAGGGTGGGACCCACTGTGAATATGTGATACAGGTTGATTGATTTTATGGGGACATGGCCAATAAGAAAATGAATGCTCATTTGCATATTGATGTGGAGGCCTTATGCAATTTCCTATTCCCATATAGCTGGTGCTGGACCCTATAGTATTCGAGTTATAGTAATGTCACGTGGGGTTCAAGAAGAGGAGGCAGGATATAGGCACAAGGATTTATTGGAATATGAAACAAGACAAAACCAAAGAAGCAAAAACTAAGAAACATTAAACTGGCTTACAAAAACAACCAACAGACCACAGGGGACTACAGGGAGTATAAGTGAACTAGGACTAACTAGGAACACCTGGGATGGGGCGGAGCTACAAACTAGGGACAGGTGAGGGGACTCACAAGGGGGCCAAGACAGGAGGAGCCAAAAAACAAACAGAAGCACATGGGACAAGTAAACATTTTCGTTTTTGACATTTAGCAGACACTCTTATCCAGAATGACTCACAACTGTTAAAGTTTCAACCGTTCGGTCATCAAAGGAATCAAAATCAACCAATAATTCAATGACTTGTAACAAATTAGATCAGCTTTTATAGGTTGCACTTTTTACAGTGTCTCCAATAACAGCCCTTTGTTATCTGTGATGTCACAAGGATCAGCTCATTGGCATATACCAATGCAATCAGCCTACCGAAGTTTACCCCCACACATCCAGCTATGGTTTCAGCTATGGGGGCCTTTTTTTAGAATCAGAAGCCAATCAGAATAGAGGTCATTTGCATATACCAGTCCCAAGGGCACAGTAAACAGACATAAGCCACTGGAATATAACACAGAAACTGGGGAACGGGTTTCTTTACTTCTAGGCTTTAGCTATGAGGCTAATGTTGCTAGGACACACCAGAAGTCAATAGTCACCCAAATCATCTCGTATCCAGACATTCTCTTAACCTGCTCAAACCTCATCCAGGTCCTCAGTGAGGTCATGCAGACTTGAGGATGTGGTGGTTTAGGACACATTTGGGCCTACTGGGAAGTAGAAAAACATGAATGGGAGGTCAACACTGAATGGAGGTCATTTGCATATACCGATAATGCATCATTAGATCAGCTGACCCCAAAAAGTTTCCCAGAGTCCTAAATATCCAGTATGTACAGTGATCCAGGCGGAATTTCAGAGATACAGACCCGTAGCCTTTCGTTGAATGTGTGGAGGTTAGATTTGATTTGGCCAGCTAATTACCCTGGGGTATCACCCGGTAGGTCTGTGCACCCTGAGGGCTGTACAGATAGAGGGAACTGGGATGATCAGGCTGAGTAAGGGAAAGGAGGTAGAGGGTGGACAGAGAGGGGATTAGCTGGCAGTGTGGCGCTGTGGAGACGTCCGAGCTGTACTGTAATGCGGGACGGGCCCTGTGTGGATTTACGCGACTGTTTCTCGGAGCGGCTGTAACTAACACACACAGTCTATCCTGGGATTTACTGCCGTGTTCGTCCATGAGCACTGAGCAGGGTCTGGCCCCTGAAATGGCTTCTTGGCATCAGTCTCATCTCTTCTTCTCTCTCTCTCTCTGTCTCTCTCTCTCTCTCTCTTTCTCTCTTTCTCTCTCTCTATTTCTCTCTCTGTCTCTCTCTATCTCTCTCTCTCTATTTCTCTCTCTGTCTCTCTCTATATCTCTCTCTTCCCCTCTCTCTTTCTCTCTTTCTCTCACTCTGTCTGTCTTTCTGTCTCTCTCTCTCTCTCTCTGTCTATTTCTCTATCTCTCTGTCTCTCTCTATCTCTCTCTCTATTTCTCTCTCTATCTCTCTGTCTCTCTTCCTCTCTCTCTCTCTCTCTCTCTCTCTCTCTCTCTATTTCTCTTTCTCTCACTCTGTCTGTCTGTCTGTCTGTCTGTCTCTCTCTCTCTCTCTCTAACTCTCTTACTCTTTCTTTCTAACTCTCTCTCTCTTTTTCTCTCTCTTTCTCTGTCTCTCTCTCTCTCTCTCTGTGTCTCTCTCTCTCTCCTTTTTTCTCTTTCTCTCTCTCTCTTTCTCTTTTTTCTCTTTCTTCCTCTTTTACTTTTTCTCTCTCTCTCTCTCTCTCTCTCTCTCTCTCTTTCTTTCTCTCTCTCTCTCTCTCTCTCTCTCTCTGTCTCAGGTCTTTGTTGGAATCAGGGACGATATTTGCAAAAGCTCGGAAAAGGAACATTTCAGAGGACCTGTTCAGGAATGTTCCACTTCCCACGGATGTAGTCGATCATCCGAGACACTTTTAGTGTCCAATTCTCTTTCTTTACTTCTAGGCTTTAGCTATGAGGCTAATGTTGCTAAGACACACCAGAAGTCAATAGTCACCCAAATCATCTCTGTAAAAACACGTATCCAGACATTCTCCTAACCTGCTCAAACCTCATCCAGGTCCTCAGTGAGGTGGTTTAGGACACATTTTGACTTACTGGGAAGCAGAAAAACAACTGGCCCACTGAAATTAATTAATTAATTTATTTATTTATTTGTTTATTTATTTATTTGTGGTCATTAATAAAGACTCTAGACCGACGTGAGCAGAGCTAAAAGTCGAGTTGGCTTATTACACAAACGGACAGTCCAACTAAGCAGCAACGCACGGGTCAACATTAAAGGCCAGGCATAAACGAAGTCAGGGAACGAAGGCAGGGTGAACAGGTTGGAAGGGCGAACAGGTTGAAAGGGCGAGGTGAAAGGGAGAATGAATAAACGAAAACAGAGATCAGAAGCCAGAAAGAATTAGATACAGCCAGTAAGGGAAAAGGGAAGTAGAGAACAAGTGAGATCAAAACCAGAATAAACACAAACAGAGAAACGCTCCGAAATGCAAACTTCGTAACGAGGACGTGAGATTCGTAATGAGGACATGAGATTCATAACGAGGACGTGAGATTCGTAACGAGGATGTGAGATTCGTAACAAGGACGTAAGATTCGTAACGAGGACGTGAGATTCGTAACGAGGACGTGAGATTCGTAACGAGGATGTGAGATTCGTAACGAGGACGTGAGATTCGTAACGAGGGTGTAAGATTCGTAGCGAGGACGTGAGATTCGTAACAAGGACGTGAGATTCGTAGCGAGGACGTGAGATTCGTAACAAGGACGTAAGATTCGTAACGAGGACGTGAGATTCGTAACGAGGACGTGAGATTCGTAACGAGGACGTGAGATTCGTAACGAGGACGTGAGATTCGTAACAAGGACGTAAGATTCGTAACGAGGACGTGAGATTGGTAACGAGGACGTGAGATTGGTAACGAGGACGTGAGATTCGTAACGAGGACGTGAGATTCGTAACGAGGACGTGAGATTATGGGGCTTAAATACAGGAGGAAATTAATGACAGCTGGGTTCAGAACTCCGGTGACCCAGAGCCAAGCTGAGTGGTCAACTGGGAACACATGGAAGTGACGTTATCAAGTGAAGCCCTCTGACCGGGAGAGTGAAGGAGCCGGGAAGACCTGGAAGCATGTTTACCACTGTATTACATCATCTGAATAGCCAGAAATCCATTGAAAGCAGATCTGATTCCATGTTCCTCCATTCTACGTCTTCAACGGTGCAACCACACAGGGCCCTGGTCGCATTTTGCACTTGTCAGTGGGACAACCAGGCCAGTCTAGCACACACACACACTCTGATGTGTCAGCCACACTGTTGTAACACAGGCATAATGTGACTTGGATCTGTTCTGTTGAAACAAACATGGATGCATGGACGTTTGACATCATGGGCCATGCGAATGATTCCAGTTTCACGCTCTGCAGCGCATGCGATGTAAGCAAGGACGGGCCTTATCTCTGTACCTGACTGACCCAACAGCCACTATTACAGACATCCAGCGAGCAGTGGTGCCTCCATCAGTCATCCTGTTAGTGCAGCACCATTGGCAGACGGCTGCACCATACAGGACTACATGTACACAGACCATTACCACGACTGTCCTTAACACCACGTCACCATCACCAAAGACTGCAGTGGTGTCATACCAGACTGTCATGGAGTGACTCAGAATGGCAGCGGGTCATCTTCAGTGACGAGTCCCGCTTTAGTCTTGGTGGAGACGCCCAACGAATCCGTGTGTGGAAGCACCGTGGTTTGTCCAGAAGACCTGGTGTTACTTCACCTCCACCCCTACCGCACCATCTGCAGGAACTGTGTGAGGATGTTCAGGATGCATGGGATGGGTTATCACAGGACACCATTAGGAAACTCTACAGCTCCATACCGAGACGTCTGGCGTGTTGGGTTAGCAAACACGGCGGCCCGACGCCATACTGAGAGACAGACTTCTGTATGTGTAGCTCAATAAATATTGATCATATCAGTCTAAATTTATCATCAATTATTGATCCTGGTCACCTTTATCTTCCTTTCCAAAACCACCGCACACCCACACCTCCTTCTGGGTGCAGCTGTTCATTTGATGAGTTGTATGCATTTATATTGCCCCACACTGTGACAGATCCTGGCACAGAGACTCAAACTTGAAGTGGGCAGCCATGACGTTCATAACGTTCCTGGGCCCAAATGATACATGGCCTTAAGTGTATTGGTTTTCATCACATTGCAAAATCACTGGATTAAAAACTTGCCATGACGTCAGTCAGTTTCCATATATAAACCATATGTACCGAAATACAGTTTAAACCTTAAATACTATATAATATATAAATAATATAATAAAATAATAAATAATATAAAGTAATATATCAAACTCTCAAATAATGTGGGCCTGTAATATTGACCAATGGTTTACCAATTTGTAGCTCAATGGATAAAACTTCCACTATTAATAGTAGTGTTAATGATCACAATAAAAAAAAAAAAAACAATACTCATAGAACAATATTCCTACGCTACAGATCTCTATTTGTGTCTTGTTCTGGGTGCTAAGTGTGTTTCCTTAATTCCATGGTCCTAAAATGTACAGTAAACACTACCGGTCCCCATAAACCTTACTGTAGTGCTCACGACCATGCAGCTGTGGAGAGTTCTCTATTCTCCAGAACATCTACCATACTTCCAGGTAGCTTCTGGAACTGGGAGAACCCTCCAGAAGTTTCTAGAACTTTCAGGAACTTTTGGATGCAACTTTTTCTAGAACCTTTAGGAATGTTTTAGGAACTTTCTAGAACTGAGGTCTGGGACTGTCCAGTAGTTTACGTAGCAGTATAAGTACAGGTGTGTTAAAACCGCCATTCAACTGATGCTCCAGCTGAGTGAGTGGATAGTGGATGCAGAGTTCCAGTTTATCAAGAGTGGAACAGTACCCACCGTTTTGGTGGTACCATGAGGAAGCTTTTTAAATACTGGACGGATGGTTTATCTCTTTCAATCTGCTCAGTTTCCTTTCTTACTTTTGGTATTTCTTCAACACCCCCCCCCACCTTTTTTTCTTTCCCGCCCCCCCCCCCCCATTCTAATTATTTTATTATTTATTTAATTGATTATTATTTAATTACTAATGAATTATTTTATTTTATTTATTATTTGTTGGGGTTTTGTGTGCATATGGGTGTGCATATGGGTGTTTGTGTTGTTATGTGTGTACGTGTAGTCTTGTACAGGGGTCAATTATGATTCCATTGAGAAAGTGCTGCAGATAAGTGCCATAGTGCCAGGTTGTGTTCTCCTGACGTTTACTATTCTTTTATATGTTTCTATGTTTCATCATTGTGTTTTGTAATGATCCCTTAATGTTCAAATTGCAATAAAAAGAGTGGGGAAAAAAAAGAGAGAAACAGTACACCACGAAACATCTGCTATGATGTGCGAGGCCTACAAAGCGTACTTTGACATGGCTGTATATTGCATTACAGTATATATATTCACAGCACTGTGTTAATATCTTACACGTTACACGTTATCTTACAAGTACATGAGCTGCATAACCTTTGTTGACCTGCTCACAGAAATAGACATTGGAATATAGCACAGAGGCCGGGTGACTAAACCTTGGTACGTAGCGTAATCCTTTGTTCCCTGACACATAGAAGAGGACAGTTAAAACACTGAGCTGCTGAAGCAGTGAATGGTGGAATATCTAGGCTTCCATTTTTCCATGACTTAGCCCCCCAGTCAGCCTCTAAAATGGCATTTTTATGGAAATGGTGCACAATGGGGGATGATATTCTGATATATTCCTCTCACATTTGAGCCTGTGATTAATAATTAAATCTATTCCTTGTGTTCTGAAGGTACACAGACCCACGCACTCTTGCCACGTCAGCTTGGGAAGGCATTAGCATTTGTTCATTTTAGTCTGAACTGTGGTGTAACCGACCTAATAGCATTAAAGCAGCGGTGACTGAAAGAGGCTTGATTTTAATTTTGGCCTTCAGAAACCAGGGTTTTCTACAGGTCAGCATTCAGGAGGATGCGCAATCAATACAGAGGAGGAAGACAAGGAGTGCTCAGATTTCAAGTGCTGGCTTAGCCAAGGACTAACGCAACTATCTATCTATCTATCTATCTATCTATATATATATATATATATATATATATATATTTATATAGTTCTCCCACTTAGAAATCATAGAGGGGTCTAAAATTTTCATCTTAGGTGCATGTGCACTGTGAGAGACATAATCTAAAAAAAAAAATCCGGAAATCACTATGTATGATTTTTTAATAATTGATTTGTGTGTTACTGCTGTAAATAAGTATTTGAACACCTGCCAATCAGCAAAAATTCTGGCCCTCAAAGACCTGTTAGTCCGCCTCTAAAAACTCCACCCCCACTCCACTTATTATTCTAAATTAGAAGCACCTGTTTGAGGTCGTTAGCTGCATAAAGACACCCGTCCACCCCACACAATCAGTAAAACTCCAACTACTAACATGGCTAAGACCAAAGAGCTGTCCAGAGACACCAGAGACGAAACTGTTGACCTCCACAAGGCTGGAAAGGGCTACGGGGCAATTGCCAAGCAGCTTGGTGAAAAAAGATTAACTGCTGGAGCAATTATTAGAAAATGGAAGAAGCTAAACATGACTGTCCATCTCCCTCGGACTGGGGCTCCACGCAAGATCTTACCTCATGGCATATCAAAGATCCTAAGAAAGATGAGGAATCAGCCCAGAACTACACAGGAGGAGCTGGTCAATGACCTGAAGAGAGCTGGCACCACTGTTTCCACGGTTACTGTGGGTAATACACTAAGACCTCATAGTTTAAAGTCATGCATGGCACGGAAGCTTCCCCTGCTTAAATCAGCACACGTCCAGGCCCGTCTTAAGTTTGCCCATGACCATTAGGATGATCCAGAGGAGTCATGGGGGAAAGCTCTGTGGTCAGATGGTCTTAATTCCACTCGCCGTGTTTGGAGGACGAAGAACAAAGAATGATGACGTTGACGTGGTGTTAAGGTCATCGTAATGGTCTATGTGCATGGTTGCCGTAGCTCAGTGGATAACACCGCTACCTGCCAGGGATCTGCAGGTGGGGTTTGAATCCCAGTCTGGGTTACTATACTGTGTAACACCAATAAGAGTCCGTGGGCAAGACTCCTAACACCACACTGGCCTACCTGTAATATGACTAACCTTGTAAGTCGCTCTGGATAAGAGCGTCAGCTAAATGCTGTAAATCTAGTCCTGTGTTGTGAAGCCCCCTACCAATGGTGCTGGCACTAACAGGGTGACTTATAGAGGGCATCCTGGCTGTTGGGTCATTTGGTTGGTCTCTCTCTCTCTGTGGTTATTGTAGGTCTTATTGCTATGGTAGTATTTACGCTATGGTAGTATCAGCGTGTCATGGTAGTACCTGACCGGTATGGCAAGCAGTACATCAATGCAACCCCTCTCCAAATCTTCCTGGGAGCTTCATGTATCGGGTTTAACCTGTGTTCTCCTTCTCTCCTCCAGGCCAGCAGGATCCTCCCCACCTGCCCCCTCTGACGGAAGTTGAAGGACATCTCAGCTTGACTCCTACCAATCTCTTCTTTCAAAGTTCTCACTTGAAGGAACATCTACCAAGTCATCTTTTCACAGAGGGAACCGGGAAGCATCAGCACCTGATCCACGCAAGCTCCTTAGCCTTTCCTCCCCTCTCCCCAACCCTCCCTCGCCATACTCTTCCCATTCCTTCAGCTGTACTCACTAAAAACAGTCAAAGGAGTCTACCCCCTCACCCCCCCCCCTTCCCCCAGGCTCCTGTATATGCATTCAGACCCTCCCCCCCCCCCCCCAAAATACAGAAGAAAGGGATTTTGTCACCGTCTTTCAGGAGAAGGTTAGTAGAACCTGCCTGGTCTTTTCCTTCGGTCTCCACTTCCTCCATCCCAGTCCTCATCCTCTGCTCTCTCCAAAATTCCCTAACCCCTGCTGCTCACAATTCCCACCACCGTAACCCCCCCCCCCCCCCGTCCTCAATTCTTCCCTTCTCTCCAATGACAATACACGGGAAACTCCATTGACTCGGTGTAAGCATCTCTAGCAATGATATCTTAATACCAATGAAGTCAATCTTTTTATCATCTCATCCTCTGGCTCTTAATTCACCTAACCTGCTTCTTCCCTTCTTCCCAATTGCCAATAAAACCATCGAGTCAAATCATCGGTGAACATCTGCACAGGTGATGGGCTCCCCGAATTGTATAGTACTCTGAGACTCATGCTCATGTTCCCTAGTCAGCAGCATGTGCATATTAGGAACACCGGGTTTTTCTCTAGAGGGAAAATGAATGTCATTTTCAAAAAGTCAATATCACACTCTGCCATAAACCAAAATGTTCCACATCTGAGACATTTTGTCCTGCGCTCATATTGCTCCCTTGAATATCAATGGATCGTCTGAATCATTTGATTCATTTGATCATATTTTGCAGCCAAAATATGAATAATGCTGCATACTGGTAATCAAGAATGGCTAGCAGAGCTGTGCCTTCAGTTTGGGCCATAAACGGGGGGGTAAGGTAAACAAATGCTAAGCTTTTAGCTGACATAGATGATTAACACGCAAATTTGAAGCTTCTAAAACAGAAACAAAAACTAATTTTATTCCCATCAATATAAAACATAACAATGATTGATCTATTGTTCTTTATTCTGGTCAAGTGCAGTGAGAACCCCATCCAGAAGAACATAAAACAGACACCAGAGGAAATGTTGTTGAAGCTCATGATACTGTAAAGGGTTACAGAACACAATGCAGTCGCAGATTTTAGCCCAGGATTAGTTCCCAAGACTGGAAGGAAACCCACTACCCTTCGGGCCTCCCTAGGATCGTGGGACATCCCATGAGTTACCGGGCGACGTGAGTGGTTCACCGGTATACTCCTTTACACAAGAAACAAAGGCCTAGGGAGGTGAACAGCCAGGCATCCTGCTGGGTGTCTTACACCCTTTCATGATATCCGTAATTTCCATGAACACAAACATTGATCACAAACTGCGCGTTTCATAGGAGACCACCACAGAGAAAACCACTGCTGTCTTCTCAATCTCGAGATTTCCTGAGGACCAAAGACCGTTTCAGGCGTGGGGAAATTTTCCACAGGGACTATGGAGAAAAAATGTCCCCGGAAAACGTGTCCACATCACACCTGCAATGTAAACACGCGATACCCAGACCTGTGAAGCCATGGTGGCGGATGAGACTGGGTTTGCAAAGCCTCATACACTGAGTCGAATGAAGCAATTGAAACTCCATCCAGTTTATGTTGGCCTACTATGATTATTATTTAGTAGAAGTCGTTATGAATCAATGTTCAAGCTTGCGGTGGTCGCATGTGTTGTTCCATAGAAGTAAAACCGTATTTCCTGACATAGACATGCTAACCGACTAAACGCCATACAAAACTTTGAGCCAGAAGAAGAACACAAGCCCTCAGGTCTAAGAGCTGAGTACCTACAGGGGGTACCACTTTAAAATAGGGCTGGCTACTTTATATAAAGCAGTTTATGGATGGTTTGAAAATTGAGTTCACTAATGGTTATTAATTATGGCCATATTACAAACACTATTAAAAAATTAATCAGGCAGTTTAACATGTTCAATAAGCAGCTGCATTCCATAAACATTACAACACATAAATAAGATTGGGCAGCAGGGCTTGTTATTACCATAACAAACACATACTGTTATTATACTGTTAAAAGTTCAGATTTTTGAATGTTTACTGAATCTTACCTCTCGCTTTCCCACATCAGTACACATATAAAGCTTGTCAGCTTCAATTACATATTCACACTGCATCATATGGAGGAAGCATCTTTTTAATAATGTGTTATAATATCCGTTATTAATCATTTGTATAAGTGGTTCAATGACTACTATAATAACCATAGCATCCATTATACTTAAGATTTATAATCTTTTTAATCTCCTCTTATGTGGATCCTCCACACATATTATAGCGAAACTTTATGTCTTCCGTGCAGTTTCCCTCATCCCGTTGAAGTGTACACCCACATACAGCTACTTCACTACAATGAACCTAGGGGGCAGTGAACACACTTACCCGGAGCGGTGGGCAGCCTATCCACATGCGCCCGTGGAGCAGTTTGGGGGTTAGGTGCCTTGCTCCGGGAGGGCACCTCAATCGTTACATGTCAGTTCCAGGGAATAGAACCGGCAAACCAACCCTCCGGTCTACAAGGCTGGTTTCCCTAACCTCCAGCCCATGACTGCCTCTCATTGTGGGTTTTACTTATCTTACTGAAACGTCCATTCTATAAAAGGGTAGCCCTTCATTCTAAAGTGGTAGCCACCCTACTCTCAGAACTGGCAGAGGGGCATCTCTGTCAAAGTACCTGGCCTTTCCTTTGGTAAAGGTGGTGTGTGTCCAAGATCCTCTAGAGATGAAATCGGACAGGAAGATGAGATCTCACAACAGTGAGGATTCATTCCACACCATGTTAGCTATCAGGTTTAGTGGGAGGCAGAGAAGGAAGCTTGTGTTTCATATATTATGTTTCAACACGGGTGGTTGGTCTTACAGCCAGGTGTGACCACAGGGTGTACAATGGGGAATTGTTTGCTCTCTGTGTGTATGTTCTGTGGTGTGTGTGTGTATGTGTCTGTGTGTGGTATTGATGCTATGTTGTGTGTGTGTCATGGTACGTGGTATGTCTTGTGTGTGTGTTGTGTTCTGTGTCTTGTGTGTGTTTGTGTGTTGCTGTGTGTAGGTAGTCTTGTGATAAGTGGTTATTTGTCTGCGTGTGTGGTGTTGTGTCTAGATTTGTGTGTGTGGAGTAGTAGTGTGTCCTGTATGCCGTGTGTGTGAAGCATGCGTTATGTGATGCGTTATTGTGCATGTTCGTGAATGCGTAAAGGTGTTTGTACTTGTTTTGTGTGTGTGTGTTGGTAGTGGTGTTGGTGGTGTTTGGATGTGATGTGTTCCCCTTCGCACTTGGCCATGAAGTATAACAACAACTCCCTGGATCCTGTAGGTCCAGCAACCTCATATGAGCCTTTATTTCACGGAGCCGCAAGAATCAATAGAGTGGGGAGTTAATAAGGCTCTATGCTTCTCCTCCTAGAGTCTGCGTGACGGAACACACACCCATGCACATCACTCAGACAACAACCACGCTCACTAACAGCACACACACACCACAACCACAGCTATAAAACGTTTTTTTTCTTCAAGGAAAAACCACCCACACACCAGCTACCTACTCAGCACACCACGCTACAGTACACACACACACAACACATCCCACACCACACACATGGAGACAAATGAACACGGATTTTTCCTCATTATTGACTGATACCACTACGTGCTCAAAATCCTCTATTTATTGAACTATTACTACTATTAATAAAAATACTATTTACCATATTCAAACTGAAATAGTGACCAACACCAAAGAAACAATCAACCAACAGGAACTGAAACTTGGTGGGCAGGTTTATCTCTACTCGGTGAGACTTTGTTCAACATGATTCAATGTTTAGTTGTTCTTCTGAACACCGGTTTACACGTTGACCGAAGTGGGTCATCAACTACAAGGACTGGCAACGATGTCGTACCGGTGGCCAGACGAGTTCAATTCTTATATAGAATGCAGATGACCCTCAGAAATGGCAGCGGGAAGTCACATCTTATTCAGAAGTTGGTACAGTTGGTAGTGATACTAATTGACAAAGTGGTTTGTGATGTCATGTCTCCACTCCTCCTGTGAAGAGACTGAGTCTGAATTTCTAAAAAAGAAATAGAAGTGCCCAAAAAAAAAATAGAATTACACATAAGTTTAACATAAATAAATATACTAGTAAAGAGAAATAGAAAAAAACGTATATCCTATAACAACTGTTTTTGTGCAACTCTCTGTGGTGAGAAATGCAAAAGCCGGTCCAACTGTTTGATACAGTGGCTTGTCTCAGTTATCCTGCTGTACCATGGACAGTAAAACAGTGGTAGCTCAGTGGAGATTTTAGAGGCAGTGCAGCGATGAGACAGCAACACCAGGGGGACAGGACAGTGTGCTGCCTCACGCAACTACCCTAAAGGCAGTGTGCTCGGTCACCTGAATGAGGGAAACAGAATGGTGGTTGTTCAAGACCCATATCAACCCAAGAGCACATCGTTGTTTTCACACCAAAACCAAACAATTCTAGCAATGTGTGATTCTCTCCTCTCTCAATCACAAACACAACCACACGGAACGGAGAAGAACCAGGCCGAGAGAAACTAATAGGAAAGAGATGCGGAGCACATCAACAATCTTGCCTGAATTGTGGTGCGTCTCTCCGTTGGTCATTGCTAGCCAGGCACTTCGGTCACACCCAACTGCTAATATGCATTTCATAAAGCGGAGCACCATAATGCATCACTGAATATGAAAACCCCCGCTCTGCCGACATTTTTATATTGATATCATCTAATGAAAAATCAGAAGGGTCAGCGTGATAAAGCTCTGGTGTGAGAAGAGCCCTCCCAGGCAAAACTATGCTCTAGAATCATGCTGAATTTCAAAGTTTGAGGGAGGGTTTTGCCGAGTTGATCAGTATTTGCTCAATTCTGAGACATTCTACTACGCATGAACTGGTGTTGGTGTGGCGTCTGTGCACGGAGTACTATCGCGATCGTCGTTGCATTCTATCACCTTGTTACAAATGGAGCTAAACAATGTAGGGGTGTCAACAGTCTGACGTCACCCGCAACTATTGGATGCAATCATTGGACACATTGTCTTCGGACAGTAAAGCTAAACACCTGGCCCTAACCAACGGTGGTTCAGTCCCTGTTTGGCGATGAATATTGATATCAATATCTTTGGTTGATTCCAGACTCTTTATGCTGTTTGTGGCTATTCTGTCTTGATGAATTTATTGGTTGTATCACAATTACTATATTTTTTATTTTCAATAAGTTATTCTGAGTAGTAATCAATATAAGATTTTGGGGGAAAGCAGTTAGGTTACAGTCCCAAAACAATAGCGTAAAAATCCGTGAGTGGTTCTGCCTTACTGGGAAAAACGCGATAGTGACATGAAAGAGAAGGGAGCAGCGAAGAAAGAACCCCTATGAGCACTAGCTAGAGACTAAAATTGGTCATATAAAAAAACCAACAAGCAATTGATCCAATCCTTACCTTTTATTACCATGCAGCCATAGCATCATAATCAACTGTCACTACCCATCATAAAAATTTTGTTTCACTCGATGCATCTTCCTCCTTCCACATCCTCGAGGATTTCATTTCCTCCAGTCGTTTTAAACTACTTGTGGACATTGGGTCGTACATGCGAAGTGTCAAAGACGCTCTCGCTTCTCCCCTTTTGCGCTCGTTCGGTACTCTGTGTTGTGATAGTCTTATGTGTGGTGGTGTCGTGGCTCGTCTCGGTTGTTGGAGTAGTGGTGGTTGGCTTTGTCCAATGTGTTCGTGGCCTGGTGTCTGTCTGCAGGGCCTTCAAGCGTACCAAGCCAGCCCTCACGTTCTCGCATGATCCAGACTGGCATGTTTTGGTACGCCGTACCAAAGGCAAGAACCTAGCAAGCAACTGCATGACGATAATTGCTGTAATGATTCGGTCTGGCCCTGGGCATCGTGCCCCTGTCTTGTTGTTTTGGTTTTTTCGCCACCTGAGTGAAGGGGCTCTTACCTCTCATTTTGTTTCAGAAAACTGCCTCATAGTTTTGATAGTCTCAAGGGGGTGGATCTCAGTGCATCTTTTGCAAATAGTGAATGCTGCTTCCCTCAATGCAAGCTCCACTTATTTGGGGATGATGTGCATGCAGAGGCCTAGCATGTTCAACCTAGGCTTTCTGATACTGTGGTTGAAAACTTTTTCAAAATTACAGAATTAGAAAGAAGCCATGATTTTTAAGATGGATTAGCTTAATCAGAAGAAGCTGTGTAATTTAGACTTGTATAAAGACTGACAGACTGAATTTGTATTTGAGTAAAGCATCTCTGTCATTTCCCTATATTACCCACAGAGATCACAACCTGAAACATCATAGGCTGCTCAGGTACAGTTGTTGCACATCAGCCTTATGTTACAGAGGCTCACTTTGAACGTAAGCTGTTATGGTGTTTGGTGTCACATTCGGCCATGATCTATTCATCCCCCCCCCCGCAGGTTCATGTATTGCTCATCGATTTGAGGCCTTAGTCCTTGAACTGCAAATGTTAATCCACTTCTAGACGCTGTGCTCTCGCGTCCAAGGCCCCACTACACCACCCAGACCCCCCCCCCACCCCCCTACCACTCGTACCACTACTCACCCTTCCTCCACCTGAAATTCTTCCTGCTCATGGTTCTCTAAATACACCCCAGCTCCAACCTTCCTGTCAATTTCATGGATTCAAGAGGTAATTGTACTTTTCGACCCACCCAGAGTCCTTCACAACGAACAACTATCTGCACCAGCTGGTTTTGCCTGTCTGTAATTTTACACCCCACCCCGACCCCTCTTTTTTAGTCTTTCACCTTCTATTCTTCCAGCGAACATCAACCCCCCCCCCCGCTTTCTGACAACAGTTCAAAAAGGTGTTTCTTTCTTTTAAAACATTACAGCATACAGTGACCTCCGTTCATCCATTGGTCACAAACGCCGGACTGGATCCCCTCCCCACCGCCCCCCCCCTGTTTTCTCCCATTCCCCCCCCCCTCCCCCCTTTTCTCCTCCCTGTCTGGTCCTCCCTACTGTGTGCCTACCTAGTGTTCGTCCCTCCCCACCCCCCTCCCAAAGCGAGGACTCTTCCCGTCCCCATGGCACCGCTTTGCCCTCCCGCCCCCCGCCCCCCCACCCACCCCCCCCCCCTCCTCCTAACATCCCCTCCCCTTCCCCTCCCCCCCCTCCTAGCCCGCCACCCCCCGCCCCCCAGCTGAATCCCCCCCCCTCGCCCCCGCCCCCCCACAGTTAGCGTTCAGGCACCTCTCTCTCCCCCGTCTGGCTGCAACCCCACCACTAGTACATGGCGTCAATAGGCCTGCCAATCTTTCTCTGTCCTGACGCCAGAGCTACGCACAACAGCCAGCAAATCATTACATGAGGGAGCCCTGCCGAAAGTTTTTAGAAAATATACCAGAAAATAACACCATTTGACCCACAATGCAGGGCATTTATTTCCTGTGTGGAAAAATTACCCAGAGGTTTTTTTTTTATTTGGGTGATAAACCCGCCCTCGCTTTCTTACTAAGAGGGGGAAAGACGATGCACAAGCCGGCTCGTTTCAGGTCCACACGAAACCCCTCATTAATATTTATGGGCCCTCTTTGCAAAGAAACAGTGATAAGCCCTGGTTGAATATTAAGTTTGAACACTTTATTTAAAACGCATTAAAAATATTCATAAATTTAAAGAAAGAAAAGGAAGGAAAACCTTTAAAGAGAGGTAAAGAAAAGCAGCAGCCTCTTTGTGAAAGGGGTTAAATAGTTCTTTTTGAGTAAGCATGCGGGAGGGGCTCGGCTGAACGATGTTCAATGATTAAGAAATCGTCCTGAGCCTCTGACAAAAAATAGACAGGTTTCTCAGTGATTTAGGGGCGGCGCAGTGCCTTTTGAAGGCCTAGGAAACCGTATAGGGCCATCTGGTGGCTGGTTGGCCTTCCCTGTCATATCAACGGCTAAGCCACTTGATCCTCTTCTTGTTCCAGGGGGTGGGGCAACCGGCGTGCCTTGAGTTGTCCTGAGTGCAGTCTGAGACCAGAGCTGACTCTGTTATGGGCCATAAATATAATGAGTGTCTTCATATATATAGAGGTAGTCTCCTGTGGAGGATGATGGGTGAGTCTGTAAAGTTAGCGCCTAATCAGAAGTGGAGGATAATATGCCCTTGGGGCCCTAAGATCGGGGGGGGGACTCTTTTATTGCTTCACTACAGGACACCATAAATGTAACTTTAGTTATGATCAAAGTTATGTTTAATTGTACTGTATGTAGAATTACTAATTCAAAAGAGCACTGTACGGGCTTTTTATTGATAGTCATATGTTTATTTTGTGGCTAAGCTGTAGTTAGATTTTCAGAGTCTTGGGTGCATGAGTTTTTGGTGCTGTATTTTTGCTGTGAAAGATATGAAATATAACTATATAAAAAAATAAAAATTAATGATTTTTTCTGAGTTGAAGATGGTGGTGCTTATCATCAGTAGCCGTCAGTGGGGGATGAATTTGGTGTTTATGTGTGTTGGTGTGTGTGGTTTGCGTGTTGTTGTGATGGTGTGAGTGGTGACGGTGGGTGGTGTTGTTAGCCCTCCTCCAAGTGTATGGTGGTAAGTCCCAGTTCTGCCATAATCGTTAATATAGAACTGTGCTAATTAAAAATGTGAGGCTAAGTCTCCACGCCATGTTTTCGATCATAGTGCCGTGTTTATAGAGTGACCCTACTTACCCCTACTCTACGACATTTGAATTCTGAGACGGCGCTGTGATAAACGGGCTATGCCTGGGCTACTCGAGGACTTCTTGGACCCTTTAGCACTCCAGGGAGTTTTTCAACAGACACCAAAGAACAGTTAGTTGCTAGAGGGTCAAACGAAAGTTGTTTCAGGACTCAAACCCGACATCCGGCCGGTACACAAGGAAGGAGGGCTACATAGTCCTGTAGTCAATGTTGTATTTTGGCCCATTTATTTTTACTCTCATCCTTTACAAGCGGGCCCTCACATCACGGGCGTGGCAAACTCCCAATCCCGATATTCCCCGCCTGCTCTCTCTAGAGAGGAACTAAAATGGGGGCCAGATTGCGGAGAGGAAAAGTCGAAAGGCGACCTACTCGCCACACAGCAGAACGACTGGTACCCTGTGCATAAAGGTTCGATTTCACTTTCTGTAACACAACCCCAAAAGCCTGCCTCTCACTCCATCTCGGCCGTTTAGGTGTAGATGTCCGCCATGGGTTGTGAGGCGTGAGCAATGACGGCTTCTTATGTCGTGCTCTCGTTTAATGGGCTGTGGTGCGATGGTGTGATGGTTATTGTAGCAATGGTTCTCGTCTGCTGAGGATTGGGAAGTCCCCTATTTGTGAGGAGAGGAAGAGGGATGCTCACTTCTCTACTATCCCTTAGGAGAAGCTTTACCCTGCGCTGGCTCTTCCCCTTGGTCTTCCCCACTCAGATTAACTGCGATTATAAAACTGCCATGCAGAAGAAGCAACTTTTGCGACTCTGCAACATGCCACACAGTACAGCTCTGCTTCTACAGGCATTGCGTACAGTTTAGTCTAGTGCTTCACTCTTCATTGAACAGTTTCTTATGGACACTGCTCTTCTCATCTTCTTCTCAGCTTAAATTGGTCATGCCTGTTGTGGGCTAATGAGACAATATGAAGCTCACTGGCAAATTTTCCAGTACTTAAATAACAGTAATTTATTCTTTAATGGCCAAACTGACAACATTTTAATACTTGAATGGAAAAATTAGGAATCTCCTTAAATATCATGAATCATTTTTAAGTGCTTCATTGGAAGTCGGAGGCAACATGTTTATTAGCACAATCAGTTGTGCTGCCTGCCTGAGGTTCAAATATAGTGTAGCAGCCGCATTCGAATACGTGCAAGTACCTGGCTCCCATTATTCATTCACATTCTTATTATAAATGATTTAGTTTAAAAGCGTGTGATGGTGCTACTCCTATATCTCGGTTGTTACTCTCTCTTTGGAACATGTGCATTAGGGCCATCTAACTGTGTTTTTTGTGGTTTGTTGTGTTGATTTTATAATTTACAAGGTTCTGTATCGATAGAGGAGAGGAAATGTTATTCAGGGGATCGGTGTTAAGTTCATTAACAGATACATTGGGATATTTTTGTTTATTTTATTTGACTGTTCAGATCTTAGTTGTGTTTCCGTTTCAGGCAATAGTAACATTCCAGCTGTCAGTACCTAGTTCAGTGTTCTGGGGCTGCGATAACGCTAGTAGACAATCTTAATGGGGAGCTGCTTCTTAGACCACACTGTAGTATATCTTTCCTTTAAGAGTAGATTCTCTACAGTCAGTTTGCTTTGGTAATGGGGTGTTTTCTTCATGTTCTCGATCTGCTTTGCCAAAAGCAATTCACCTACTACTAAGAGTATTTTCATTTTGTGTCATTGTGTCCTGATGTGGGATAATCGGCATTTCGTGGAGTTGTGGAGTGATGTGGAGCTGTAGTGTACATGTTTTGAGTTAATGGTCAGGCTGTGATCTGCGCGTCTCTGCTGCAGTCGCTCTCACGGGCATGAACTGTCAGGAGCCTGCCAGCCCCATCATCATTGTGTCAAACACTCTGTGAGACACGGAGCTGGAGTTTTTCACTACCTCGTACAAGCCATCATCCCTCCCAATAGACACACACACACACACACACAACACACACACACACACACAACACTCCAACAGGGGGTTTTTCTTTTTTGTTTTTTTAGTCTATTTTTATTTTCTTTCGAAAACAACTTGTCATGAAATATTTTTATACACAGTATCTTTTAAACAATGATAACCCGAGACCAAAGTATTTAAAATAAGCTATTAATAATGGTAACTTTTTTGGGATTTTTGTATTATTTTAAGTGGTTATAAAATATTTATTGTTATTTTAAAGGATTTTTCAATATGCCGTTGATTATCACTACTGAATATAAAGCATATGAATCTGGATACTAATTTAAAACTTCGGAATGTAATCATCTGAGTCTTTGCAAGCATCATTCCTGGACTGAAACTGTTTGTGGACTATATGGTTTTTCCCTAGTTTTCTAGGTTCCCAACATTGTGCGAACCCAAATATTGATTTCACACAGAGATAGCACAGTAATTGGGCGTCGAAGCGATTACGACCATGAGAATATGTTTCATTGTAAAACTGATCTTAAATGCTTGCTATTTTTAATGTATAAAATCCCTTTTAACTGAACGTCTAAAAGTAGGACTGTCATGATTGCTGATTGATATTACAGTGCCATCCTTTGACATGGCGTGGTGGAGATGTGGTATCGCTACCACCTTGTTCTCTCATCGCAGTTCACAATCGCACCAATCAACATCCACCGCGTTCCTCTAGTGTCATTAGTAAGTTGTTGCAACAACATAATTATAGTCCTACATTGTCTATAGTCTTACCTTTGATGTTTTTGTTCTCTGAATCCGATTTCCTTCTATCACTGTTTTCCAGTTCAGCATTTTCTGCGATAATCAACGTTATGTGCCTATTAATGCCTATCAAACATCCAAACTATTAGTCGTGTGGCAGAATGTGTCAGAGTACCCCACTACTATTTCTGTTATAACCCCATTAAAATCTCTGGCCTTATTACATACTTATTATTGAGTAACTATAGGGAACTACAGTGACAAAAGGGGAGAGTTATTATGAGAGGTGGGGTGGACCATTTAGAGGTTAACTGTATAGGTCGCACTAGGGCAAGTATACATTTTTCAGTGTATTCAGGACAAACAACAAGAAGCACATAATTTACAGAACGTTACACAGAAGCCCTCAACAAAGCTAAATGTTATTACAAGTTTCCGTAGTGAGTGTGTCCGAACTCGGCACTTTAACTCAATCTTAAATCTTTCCCACATTCTTCCAATCTCTAAAATTCACAGTCAAGACTGCATTGCTATCTTTCTTCAGGCACACATGCAGGGAATCCCAAACAGGAGACGGTATTTCATCCCACTTGTCTTTATTTAACGTTTTTTTATGTGACATTTTCCTTTTTATACGAAGTTAAATTATGTTAATACAGGTCTTATTAAAACATGAATAAATTAAATCAAAAATGGTCTTTGCATAGGAGTTTACATACTGTCACTACTGCACTCACTCGCTGACTTTATCACAAGTACAACAACTTTCTTTGTTTATGGATACGTATGTTTAACACCCAGTAACTCTCCACTTCTCTCTTTTCAACATCACACATGTACAATTAACCCTACACAAATGTGTTCCCTTGGCCCCTCCACATGTTACGTACACATGACGGACCTCTCAGCAGTCAATGTTTCTCATACACGCGCACGGCGGTGTGAGGAAGCCCAGGCGTGGCGTCTGGGTCCATATCAATAAGCCCTGACTCACACCCCTGCACCGGGGGTTAAGCAGCGCCTGCCAAAACACTGAAGCTTCCTCACTAGCGGCACACGCTCCGCACTACACTCACTAATCTGATCAAGCTGTGCCGCTTAGGCACTTAAACCATACTCTGGAAAGTCGTCCAAATACATCAAGTCATGCAGAGGTTTGTTAACAGCCTAAGTATGTATTGTGGTGATATCAGTGTTACATAATTGTCAAGTACTGATGACACTTTAGAGAAAGTTAGTGCACAATAATAATTGCAACAGTAGAAAATTGGATCAAAGTGGTGTTGTCTCCTTGTTTGACACATAGCCCTCAAATGTTCCACAAATCACAAAGCAGCTTCGCTTTGTTGGATCTGCCATGTTGCTTGGTTTTTCGATGCCCAGAGCCACAACCCAGACTCCTCTATCGGGTTTCCCTCTAAAACGACGCCCCCCCCATCCATTAAATACCCAATTACGGTGATTGCAGTGACCCATTTTGGTGTAGTGCAGCACTCTGCTTGCATATTTTTTAGAACTATAGCTACCAGCATGCAATCTTGGGGTGGAAATTGTCAGATCTCTGAAGTTTGAGAGTGGCATGTTTTATTAAAATGTTGTCAACAAAAATGGCAGGGAGACTTGTTCTGGACCTCTAGGCTACTTGTATGTCTGCTGAGCCGACTCTAAGTATTATTCAGAAAACCTGCAATTATCATGTACAAAATTTAAATATATTTGGTTGTCAGCGTTGCTGTTTCACACGCATCCCCTGCGCTACAAACTCTGCATACAGCAAAATGGGGGTTTAACTTGCCTTATAATAGATTTTAATTAATGTCTTGAGTTTCTGAAAACTCAAATATTCTGCTGAACCTCACACCTCACTATCTATGCTGTTTTCTCTCTTTGTTAGTTTTACGGGACAATAGCATAGTCACTCTCTCGTGTGGGCCTCATGTTAACACGCACACTTGTGTAGAAAATGTTTCTCTGAAGACTCACTGTGGTCACTTGTTGCAAAGTGGTTAATTACATAAGTGGCCCAAAAAACTTACTGGCGAATCAAAAGTCCAAAAGCTTTGGAGATTTCATGTTGGTGCAGTAAAGCTTGTTTATTTTTGAAGATATGCGTATTGTACATTAGTGGTTTTGTCTCATGCTGCGTGACTGTGTACAACTTAACAAAGATCGATTAATTTTCTACTTTGTAGAAAGCTGTAAAAAATGAAGACAAACTCTTTGTTCATGTCCAGAAAGAGCAGAGCATAGCTGTAGATGATTATAACCATGACTGAAAAGTCTCTATAACATTAACTTTTCTAATTTAGAATAAAGTAATAATAGCATCAACATCCAGGGATGCCTGTATGTAGTGTTGAAGTGCTATCATTGAAGTGCCATATACATTTATTGTCGCAGGTATGCCCTCAACAAATCCAAATAATAGATAATTACAGTATTTTATTTTTTATTTGAATAACTTCCCAAAACAACCTTACAATATTGACCAAAACAATGCAACATACCTTCTTGTTGTTTCAGTTACACTAATAGTCTATACATTTATTACAGAATAAATAAGCGCTTTTTGCTGTAACCATCGATGGTGTCCACACTTGTGATCATGTAGTTTATGAAGTTTAATAATATTTTGTAAATTTATATTGCTTTTCTGGTTTGACGCTTGGGATTGATATATTTATCGTTTATTTTCCTGGGCTAAAGCCTACTGGTACATCACCTGCATGCTCTATATTGCAAGCTTGTTAGCTAGTCATTCTGAAACCCATAGGGTCCCTAATAATTTTATACCTTATCGACCACGATATGATTTTCAATGCAGTGACAGATATTTTGGGTAAATGAACATAATTGGCATAAATAGAGGTATTTTGACTGTGTGCCCAGTCGCTGGTTTTCAGCTGAAAGAAAATCCCTCACCATTGATTGACATGCATAAACATAGTAATGTCATAAATACATATGTAATGTTGGATAATGCGTTGCCAGATGTTGTTACTTTAATGTAGTTGTTTAATGATGGGGTGAGGTTCGCCCTGTTTCTAATCAGTGCCATTGAAATGACACCAATCATGCAAATGGCATGAATGATGCTTGCCCTCAAATATTCCACACAAAGCAGTAGAAGAATGATGCTCTAATTGGTGCAGAAGCTGTTTGGCGAGGCCCCAGTGTACATCAATTATTTCGGTGCTTTTCTAAAGTAAATGAGCCGTAATATGCTCCTATTCTTTGTTTGTCTCAATTAATCCAACGTGATCTGAAGCCTGGTGTCTGCAACAGCCACAATGCCAACAACATAGCGATGGAGTGCTTGGAAGTCATTTCAGACAAAAGTCTGTGGCAGTCCTCCTTCTGTGCAAATCTTTATTTCTCTCCTCTTCCATCTGGCATCTCTCGCTTGCTCTCTCTTTCTGTTCCTTGCTTGCTCTCTCTCCCCTGCTGTGAGTGGCCCGTCGCACAGATCACTGCCCATGCTTGTATCTACTGCAATCAATATGACAGCGAGGACTGTAGACATAATGGATAATTTGTGGGAGGAGACAGTGCTACTGTACACACAGCAAACAAGCCTGGGCTTAATTCACAGCACTGCCTGTGACCCACAGCACCTCTGCATGCTGTAGGAATCTCAGCTTGCCAGTAAGGCTTTCCCTTTCCCCCCTCCCCCTCCTCCCCCCTCCCACTCCTTTCCCGGACACATGAACCATAACATCAGGGCAACCATTCCCGCGATTGTCACCCTGGTCCGCCTGGCATGTTATCGACACCTAGGAATATGTCTTGGTGTGTAACATCAACTAAATAACATTTGTTCAACTGTTTCATAGAATGATGAGATTCATTTTTGTCATATTCGTACCTCCTATTTGATCTGTCATTGCCTTTGTGTGGTTATTAGTAAAACGTTTATATTCCAATCACTTATTACACAGATGATACTGACATGATGTAGTAAATGGATCAGTCCGGACACTTACATAGCCTATAGGCCCAATTTTCCTCCAAGCTGCATATTAATGTCTCATTTTTACTGGTTGTCTATAAGAACCAAAACTGAAAGTGCTGTGAGGGCAGAGGATAGTTTGCTACTTAACCATGGCTCTGCTTTGTGTTCACTACATTCTCCACTAAACTGTGGATAAACGGGCTGTGGGACAAACTATTTTGTATTATACTCTCATAAAATATGGTCTTCTGTCACTTGTTTACGTACAACAAGTGTCCATTTATTTCTTTTTAAAAAAGCACAGATTTAACTATACTGCAGTCTGCGCAAAGGTCAGACCATCCCTTTCATTTCATTTTTATACGTTCTCTAAGATCAGATTAGATTAAAGACAATCCATTTGCATAAGGCAGCAAAGGTTTCAACTTGCACTTGTGTGCTCTGGTGGGTCAGCTTTTCCACACTTTTCTAATTGGTCGAGGACTGAATAGTGGTAGCCACAATTTGGTTATGAGGCCTGCATGAAGCACTGTCAAAGCTTGATATTAACATTTATCTTGTAGAGGCTAATTTAGGGGCTAATGTATATATCCATTGTTCTGTAGTTTTTAGATTTATACCCAGATCTGCATGAATGACTTGAATGTAACAGTCTTTTTCCCTGCCCCCTATCATTAAACCACCTACACTGTTGTTCCACCTTGTAGATGTAAAGTCAGGGATGAACAGCTTAAAGCTAAATAAACCAGGCGTAAGAATCCCCTGGTACGAACAAGTATTCTTTTCTGCTTGGGCTTTCCTTTTTTTTTTCTTTCACTGCCATTTTGATAGTACTGCTCCGTCGGTGTGCGTGACCAGGACATGTGTCATCTTCAAAACCAATATGACTAGCTCTACAACTCTAAACATGCCAATAGTGCTTTATCTCTGATGTATTGACTAAGGTCCACATAAATGCTTCACCTTGGACCAAAAGAAAGTTTAACATTTTCTTAGTGGGAGCATCCTTTTTTATTCCGGGACCCCCTAGTGTAACTTCTTATTCCGTCTAAACCCTTGAACTGCAGTTCTCAATACTACAGAGAACAGAGGATTCATAGAGTTTAGTGTGAATTAAACTGCATGCACAATAATTTACAGTATTAGTATCTCAGTTTTTTTTATCTTAACTAAGCTTTACCCACTAAACTGTCATCATGAACTACCTCCTCTGCTCGCTTGATCACTGACAAGAGGGCATTTCCTCCTT
>JAMWET010005136.1:5000-7500 GCA_024036415.1 Prochilodus magdalenae
AGATGACCCGCTGCCATTCTGAGTCACTCCATGACAGACTGGTACGACACCACTGCACGCCGCCAGAGTCTCTGCACCCACTCTGCACACATCTCCACACAGCAGCCGGGCCTCCATCAGCTGCCGAGCACACCCGCTATAAACCCTGCTGCTGACCTTTACAGCCCCTGTATCGGTCCATTCCTCCAAACCACCCGTCATCACTCCGTCTCCGTTTGGTAGTCCAGCATCATGATGTCATAACCTGGTTCAGCATCTTCTGCTCCTTCCCACCATGCAGACAACCCCAACACAGTCAGTGGTGTTGGGGTTCTGGACTCTGGGGTGGACAGTCAGTCCATTGTTCTGAGAACACCAGCAGCAGCTTCTTTGTTGGATGTGTCTCGACTCTCCTTTCTCAGGGTGGAGCTTCTTGAACAGCTACACCTCCTTTCAGACCTCCATAGTGTGGAGGTGTCTCTCACAGCGGAAGACGGATGGACAGACACACCTGTGGATGTTCTCAGATCTGAAGCAGGAGTGGAGCTGGATGTTCTCCTCTCTCTCTGTTTATCTGATGGAGGACAGTGTTGGTGAGTCCACCACGTCTTCCAGGTGGTTGTTAGGAGGCCCATGACCATCTGATATCTATCCTCCAGGACAATGAATAACTTGAAGGTGGTTTTGACTGAGAAGAAGAGACGGATGGTTTCTGTGCTTTACATGATCCTGCTGGTGTGGGTTTCCTCCCTTGCAATGATGCACACGGAGTAGTCCGAAGACTGACAGTGCCCCCTCATGGTGAATCTATGGTACACCGCCCCACAGTATCCTGCACTGACTCAGTTAGGTGCTAATCAGTGAGCTGGTTAATGATTTGATTGATTTGTCCTGATTAGAGGACGTTCTCACTTTATGAGGTCACAGGAGAACCATCCACAAAGCAGTAGATACAGAAGAACCAAACCCGGACACTCACCGCAAATGAACCCGGGCGCTCACCGCGAAAAAAAAACCCCGGGCGCTCACTGTGAACCAAACAAACCCCGGGCGCTCACCGCAAACCAAAACCCGGGCGCTCACCGCAAATGAACCCGGGCGCTCACCGCGAAAAAAAACCCCGGGCGCTCACTGTGAACCAAACAAACCCCGGGCGCTCACCGCAAACCAAAACCCGGGCGCTCACCGTAAACCAAACAAACCCCGGGCGCTCACCACAAACGAACCCCGGGCGCTCACCGCAAACCAAACGAACCCCGGGCGCTCACCACAAACGAACCCCGGGCGCTCACCGCAAACCAAACCCCGGGCGCTCACCGCAAACCAAACCCCGGGAGCTCACCGCAAACCAAACCTTGGGCGCTCACCGCGAACCAAACAAACCCCGGGCGCTCACCGCAAACCAAACAAACCCCGGGCGCTCACCACAAACGAACCCCGGGCGCTCACCACAAACGAACCCCGGGCGCTCACCACAAAACAAACCCCGGGCGCTCACCGCAAACCAAACGAACCCCGGGCGCTCACCGCAAACCAAACCCCGGGCGCTCACCGCAAACCAAACCCCGGGCGCTCACCGCAAACCAAACCCCGGGCGCTCACCGCGAACCAAACAAACCCCGGGCGCTCACCGCGAACCAAACAAACCCCGGGCGCTCACCGCAAACCAAACAAACCCCGGGCGCTCACCGCAAACCAAACCCCGGGCGCTCACCGCGAACCAACGAACCCCGGGCGCTCACCGCAAACCAAACCCCGGGCGCTCACTGCGAACCAAACAAACCCCGGGCGCTCACCGCAAACCAAACCCCGGGCGCTCACTGCGAACCAAACAAACCCCGGGCGCTCACCGCGAACCAACAAACCCCGAGCGCTCACCGCAAACCAAACCCCGGGCGCTCACTGCGAACCAAACAAACCCCGGGCGCTCACCGCGAACCAACAAACCCCGAGCGCTCACCGCAAACCAAACCCCGGGCGCTCACCGCGAACCAAACAAACCCCGGGCGCTCACCGCAAACCAAACCCCGGGCGCTCACCGCGAACCAAACAAACCCCGGGCGCTCACCGCGAACCAAACAAACCCCGGGCGCTCACCGCAAACCAAACAAACCCCGGGCGCTCACCGCAAACCAAACAAACCCCGGGCGCTCACCGCAAACCAAACAAACCCCGGGCGCTCACCGCGAACCAAACAAACCCCGGGCGCTCACCGCGAACCAAACAAACCCCGGGCGCTCACCGCAAACCAAACCCCGGGCGCTCACCGCAAACCAAACAAATCCCGGGCGCTCACCGCGAACCAACAAACCCCGGGCGCTCACCGCAAACCAACAAACCCCAGGCGCTCACCGCGAACCAAACAAACCCCGGGCGCTCACCACAAAGGAACTCGGGGACTCACCATGAACGCTGCAGTGCTGTAGTTTCATCTAGAGTCCAGCACTTCACTCCAGTCCTCCATCCCAGACCTTCCTCAACCCCCACCAGCCAACCGCATCACAGGACAAGCTGGAGGACG
>JAMWET010005136.1:12500-17500 GCA_024036415.1 Prochilodus magdalenae
CCCCTGGTGGCTCTGAGGCAGGGAGTCGGAAGGAGGCAGCGGCACATCCGTGTACCGCGGGGCACCGCCGACCGCGTCGCTGCTGTTCTCGAAGGTGACGACGGCGCTGGAGTCCGACGTGACCATGAAGTCGACGATGTCATCGTTGCTAAGCGAAAGCGTGGCGGACAGCTCGGTGCTGAGGCTGGAGACGCTGCAGACGGAGATGTCGTCGCTGCGGTTCAGAGCTCCGCCTCCTGCGCGGACACCACCCGGGGGGCTGAAGAGGCGCCACTCCAGGCTGCTGCGGGGGAAGGTGGAGGACTTGTGCAAAGTTCCGTCCGTGGACTCCAGCGTCAGAGTGGCAGGGCCGTCGTCGTTCGGACTGAAGGGCTGGACGTTGACGTGCTCAGGGGGGTTTATTTCCAGCGTGGGGATTCCGGAGTCCTGCGAGGCCACGCTGCACTGGTCGTCCTCACCACAGGGGGTGCTGGAGAGCAAGGCAGGACTATAGCCGGGGTGGCAGTAGCGAGGCACAGGGCTGTTCGGGTGGTCCGGGGTGTGGGGTCCAAACGGAGAGCCATTTTCAACAGCGGGTAAACCTAGAGAGAAACATTTGCCCAGTCAAAAATCACATTCACACGGATCAGCTTCTTCATTAGCATCATGCTAACTGCTTCAAACCATCACACGTGGTCTCGCAAGCACGGCTTCTGCAAATCCACAGATGGCCCTCAACCAAGAGAACCGTGGTTCTCGAACTGGTGCCATTTAGGCTTCGTAGAAACCTTGGTGCTATTCAGGGCACCAGCTTTTACTAGAACCAAAGTCGAAGGATAGGTCAACGTCAACAGGGGGCGCTGTACAGTCGTACCAAGATGGTGGAGCGTATATACTACCTGGAGCGTCCGGGCTGGTACTCCAGATGTTCATATCCAGAAAGCAAGCATAGATCAACTACAGGAGACAAGAAGACGTAGAGGAGGTTCTCCAGCAGACCACTAGGGGCACCGCTGTTGCATTCACGGACCCGACACACCCATAGATGTGGTCAGGGTGTGTGCTGAGGAACCTACTACTCCTTGGCTTCAGCTGGGAATAAGCTCATTGGGTGTGAAGAGAGTTGGCTTTGGTGGAAACGTTCCCAACGGTTCGCCATTGGGTGCATGAACCAGAACGGAACCTTGGTCCACCTCGGTGGAAAAGGCTTATAAGGGTTCTGATGCATTTGGTTCCTCAGATGGAGAAGAACCATCAAGGAAATGGGGCTAAAAGCTATACCAGCAGCAGCACAGTCGTCCCAACACCGGGGTGGACGAAATCTGCCTGAGACCACGTAGGCCATGACCAAGCCCATGCAGCCTGGTGCACTGGTACCGGGTACACCGCTACACCACCATGTAGGCCGTACCTACAGCCCAGACACATAACCCCACTAACCAGACCCCATAAACCAGAACTGAAGACCCCCTCAGTGATTCAGTGGCCCTGGGGGCTTCTTCCTGCTTTGATCACGTGGCATCGAACCCTCTGAGCATGTACACATGAACCAGGTCACTCGGCTCCAAGGTCCCTTCACCCTTAAACAGAGCACGGACCAGAAAATCCAGTTCTGCTGAACAGGCTCACAAACAAAACCGGCACAGCTCAAAACACAATGAGCCCCAGCCTGGGAGTGGCAGATCACGCCGAGCGCACAATAAAGCTGGCACCACTCCAAATCCAGAGCAGCGCCAACAGACCGACGAGTCCCGACACACGCCCTGCTACATGCGACAGCAGACGTACCCCCGTACCTACACTCACTGTCCATCTCAGCAGCTCCACTGACCACACAGGAGCACATCTGTTCCTCTGTGTACTGTACTACCCTGTTCTTCAATGGGCAGGACCCCCACAGGACCACCACAGAGCAGGTATGATGTGGGTGGTGGATCATTCTCAGCCCTGCAGTGACCCTGACGTGGTGGTGGTGTGTTAGTGTGTGTGGTGCTGGTGTGAGTGGATCAGACACAGCAGTGGGTCACCCCAGCAGCGACACCGAGGTCACTCCAGCAGCGACACCGAGGTCACTCCAGCAGCGACACCGAGGTCACTCCAGCAGCGACACCGAGGTCACTCCAGCAGCGACACCGAGGTCACTCTAGCAGCGACACCGAGGTCACCCCAGCAGCGACACCGAGGTCACCCCAGCAGCGACACCGAGGTCACCCCAGCAGCGACACCGAGGTCACCCCAGCAGCGACACCGAGGTCACTCCAGCAGCGACACCGAGGTCACCCCAGCAGCGACACCGAGGTCACCCCAGCAGCGACACCGAGGTCACCCCAGCAGCGACACCGAGGTCACTCCAGCAGCGACACCGAGGTCACTCCAGCAGCGACACCGAGGTCACTCCAGCAGCGACACCGAGGTCACTCCAGCAGCGACGCCGAGGTCACCCCAGCCGGGACACCGAGGTCACTCCAGCAGCGACACCGAGGTCACTCCAGCAGCGACGCCGAGGTCACCCCAGCAGCGACGCCGAGGTCACCCCAGCAGCGACGCCGAGGTCACCCCAGCAGCGACGCCGAGGTCACCCCAGCAGCGACACCGAGGTCACCCCAGCAGCGACACAGAGGTCACCCCAGCAGCGACACCGAGGTCACCCCAGCTGCGACACCGAGGTCACCCCAGCTGCGACACCGAGGTCACCCCAGCAGCACTGCTGGGTCTGATCCACTCACACCAGCCCAACACACACTAACACGCCACCAACGTGCAGCAGGACGCCTGCTAAACGAACGATTAGCGAGCTAAAGCTCTACGAACATCACAGGGTACTCTCTGCGCCTCCGACACTCAACAGCTTCACACTTCGAACGTGCAGCGCTAGTGCTAACCATCCAACAGCCATGCCTGCGTTAAGCCTTACCACAGCTGCCCTTCAGCAGGGGCTCCCTGTCCCAGACCTGAGGGCTCCAGACGCTGCACATCGCCGTGTTCTCCGGCTGAAACCAAACCTGAAGTGGCTCACCAGTCATAGCCAACCTTAAAAGGAAGCCTGAAGGCTAGTTAGCCCTCACCCGACACGGCTTTCCGTCTGTCGCTTACAGAGGAACCCAGAGGAACCGCAGCACAGCGACATGTTTCAGCTCATCGGACGTTCAGAAACACTTCTCACACGTACGATTGGCTCACACTTGTTGCTCCACTCGCCACCAAGTTTGGTAAGGCGCCCTGCCCAAACACACTTCTCCTTTAGAACCAAGTTCAGCCGCAACTGCAGAACTCAAGCTCTCAGTCCTGCCTTGTGCTGGAAGTCTGAGGCTAACGAAGCTAATATGACCAGATTCTGGCTAGGGTTTACGGTCTACCAGCGTCTGCTCTGGGTGCCCAGTTTCCCAGGAACTAGACACTGAGTGATAGAACCCATGCTGTTGCTCGTGCTACTACTGGAATCTCTGAGCACGTCCCCAAAGAGGACACCCACCGCTACAATGTTAGTAATGCACCCGTCACCACCACACTTCCCTACCGGGGGATCCCCACTGCCGTCTCAAGAGTTGCTCCATTACTAGATTAGCCCAGAAGGTCCCTTTGAGGAAGCTAAAGGTTGACGTAGCTTAAAGGAACTAGCCTAGAGGCCACTGCAGACCTGAAACCACATCCAGTTCACCCACTGCTAGTACTGACTGGGCTAGCTTGCGTGCTAACAACCGAGACGTTGATGAATACCATGTTCTAGCTTCTCAGAACACATGACATAGTCTACCTACAGGGACGATTAGCTTACCATGGCTAGGGAAGCCAACCTCTGCCTGTTGTCCCCACGATGACCTCTGGGGGACCCGGGGTCATAACCATGACCCAGGATCCATTTCAAAGTTGGTCTAAAAGCATCACATAGAGGTATGACATACTGCAGGTAGAACCGAGTTATCCTGAACACAAGAGAACCTTATCACCACAAGAACCTTGGGAACCCAAGAGCTTTTGGAATGCAAGACCCTCAGGATGTTTGAAGCTGAGAACACTTAAACCATGGGAACACAGAACCCAGGGGAACAAAAGAACCTTGGAAACATCAGGACCAGGGGACATAACCTTGGGAACACTGGAACCATGGTAACATAGAACCTGGGGGACATCTGAACCAGGGGAACCTCACATGAACCAACACCTGAACTTTCATAACCTTGGAAACATTGGAAGCTTAGGAACAGAAGACCCTTGAAAACATCAGGACCAGGGGACATGACCTTGGGAACACTAGAACCATGGTAACATAGAACCCAGGGGAACAGAAGACCCTTGGAAACATCGGGACCAGGGGACATAACCTTGGGAACACTAGAACCATGGTAACATAGAACCCAGGGGAACAAACGAACCTTGGAAACATCGGGACCAGCGGACATAACCTTGGGAACACTAGAACCATGGTAACATAGAACCCAGGGGAACAAACGAACCTTGGAAACATCGGGACCAGGGGACATAATCTTGGGAACACTAGAACCATGGTAACATAGAACCCAGGGGAACAAACGAACCTTGGAAACATCAGGAGCAGGGGAAAAACCTTGGGAACACTGGAACCATGGTAACATAGAACCCAGGGGAACAAACAAACCTTGGAAACATCGGGACCAGGGGACATAACCTTGGGAACACTAGAACCATGGTAACATAGAACCCAGAGGAACAAACGAACCTTGGAAACATCGGGACCAGGGGACATAACCTTGGGAACACTGGAACCAAGGTAACATAGAACCTGGGGAACATCTGAACCAGGGGAACCTCACATGAACCTACATAACTTTGGAAACATTGGAAGCCTAAGAACATAGGACCCTTGGGAACATAGGAACCACGGGACAGTGGAACCTGAGGACACATAACTACGGTAATATAGTAACCAGGGAAAACAACCACGGGAAGACAGGAACCTTGAGAACATAAGACCCCTGAGACACTGGAACCATAGTAACCAGCACCCAGAGGAACATAAGAACCTAGCGAACACATGACCCCGC